>JABXWE010012245.1:0-23583 GCA_014611495.1 Limonius californicus
GAAAAAATAGTATAAAGAACACGTTTCATAAGACCACTTGTCGCACTCGTCCGTTGAAAAACTCGACGCTTCGCGTCTCGTTTTTCAAACTTGAACTCGTGCGTTAAGAAGAGGCCTTATGAAACTAGTTCTTTAATATACTATTTTAAGCATAGAAATTGTTTTTAAAATTGATTGTTGCTGTTGTTTCTAGGGATTTTACATTTGACGAACTTCTACCTTAGATCATGTGGCCTTGTGGCAGAGAGCAATCCCAAACTGTTTGATAAAAATAATTGAATGTTGTGGTGAGAGCCCTCTGTAGTGGAAGAGCCAAACGGTTTAAAAAATTCGTACTATTTTCTGCATTTCAAACAATGCTAAAGTTAACTACTTAAACTACCTATTAACTGTTGTTGCATTTTGTAAGAAAGTTCTGTATCCGCTTCACTTTAAAGCCCATCTTAAAGTACGTAAAATAATACAGAACATTCTTCTTCTTCTTCTTCTCAGCTTCTCAGGGTCCACTGCTGGACATACGCCTCTTCCATTTATGGAGGGATGTTGGCATTTACAAGGCCGCGCTTAATGTTACATAATATACAGGGTTGCTCATTTGTTCGTCAAAATCAAATATTGGCATTATTGGCATTAAAATGACATGGAAGATTTTCGTTTTTTAAACGTTATTTGATAATGCTACCTGCATCATTGAACTTGTTGTGTACTGGGCATTACACTTTTGAGGACATATGTTATTTATTATTTTTGACCATAGCGTATGGCTCTAATTTTCTTCACACCTTTATAGATTAACCTGTATATTATATTTTGTATTAAAGAAAATAAAGTATAACGCACTACAGAATAATAAAATATGCGATTCCTAACTCTGCGAGTTTAAGAGGGCAACCTCAGGCGTACAGAACCAATATTTGGCGCCGCGATAGATAATTGTTTTTATTTTTAGGCATAGTAATGGCTTCTAAAACTCGATATTTTTGTTGTATCTATTGATTCTGCTGAGTTTACCAACTGCTATCGAAATGAAATTATAATTTTTCGATTAATTACTCAAAATTTTGTTATTAACGCGATAGGTACTTTAATTTTCATTTTATTTATAAAAACTACACTGGCGAGCAAAAAAAAATTGAGGTCAACTTATAGTTATGATGGCAAATTTGACACAATTGATTCACAACGTATGCAGATGGCTCTAGATACTATTAACAGATGGTGTCGAAGTTAAGGCCTAAGCATAAATCCAAAGAAAACGGTCACTATCCCCTTTACTAAGCGAAGAAAGCTAAATCTGAAAGCCCCCACGCTAGAAGGAACGACCATTGACTTCAGTAATGAAGTCAAATACCTTGGAGTGACACTAGACCAAAGGTTAACGTGGAACTCCATATCAGAAAACTCCAAAAGAAGGCAGTGGTAGCAACTCAAGAATGCCGCAGGTTTCTTGGAAAAAACAGGGGTCTAAAGCCTATCTAACTGCAGCAATGGAAGCCATGTTAGGGATAACGCCCCTACACCTACAGGTGCAAAAGGAGGCGATGCTACATGCGCTGACGCTCGGAAGGATAAACCATTTTAAATCAGGGGACCTAACAAGCCACTTAGAAATTCTAAACCTCGCCCATTTAGAGCGAACGGCGTACACCGTATCAGACGTTATGCAAATAACATACAATTTTGACCAAACCTTCAAAGTGAAAATTCCGGACCGGGAAATATGGTCAACAGGAGTGCCTCCATTTAAAAGAAGATCGCTCCAATGGTACACGGATGGGTCACGGATGGGGGAAGGAGGTACTGGTGCGGGCGTATACGGCCCTGGCTGCCGCATTTATGAAGCCCTTGGAACCAGAACTACCATCTTCCAAGCTGAGGTTTATGCCATAAACCTCTGCACTAGAATAAACCTCAGGAAAGTTATAAAGGTGCAACAATTGATATTCTAACAGACAGCCAAGCAGCAATAAAGGCTCTGAAAGCCTATACCTGTGAATTCAAGCTTGTCTGGGAATGCCTGGGCAACCTCAAGCAACTGGCCAGCAAAAACCACGTAACTTTATGTGGGTTCCAGGGCACGAGGGTATACAAGGCAATGAAAAAGCCGATGAACTCGCAAAAAGAGTTGCAACAACGGCATACACTGGACCTCAACCTTGTTGTGGAATACAGAAACGCCACAATAAGCACGAGGTCAGCTTATGGGAGGAACAAATGAAATCCTCGTACTGGGAAAACACACCAGGACAACGTCAGGCAAAACAGTTTATAACTATTACGCAAAACAAAGCAAGGAACGCATTATCTCTCAGCAAGAAGGAGCTGCAGACCATCACTGGTCTTTTCACAGGCCACACTCCACTAAAATACCATCTATTCAAGATTGGTAAGGCTGAGGAGCAAATATGCCGCCTATGTAGATGCGATGCTGTCGGTCGACGTAGACACAACATTCTCGAAAAGGAGACTACCGAAGTAAGGGACTTGAATCTCAGAGACATTCACAGGTTTTTCAATAGCCTTCAACTTCTCTAACAAGGGAAAGTGCTTCTAAGTTACAATAGAACCACTAAGGGTCGCAGTGACGATGCCAAAGCCCAAACAAACAATAATACAAAAATACGAAATAGTTAGGTATGATATCTTTGTGGAATTTTCTGTTTTAAGCTTATATTGGCCAATTGTAAACCATTGTACTATAGTTTGTCGGCTAAATTAAAAATTCAGTGATGAATTGGATTAGATTTTACGATTTATTTTAAAAGAGCAACAAATTTAGATTTACATTACAGACTAAAAAATAAAAAAAAATAATCACAAATAACGTGTATTTCCTCCTTTGCGTTAATGACCGCTTGAAGTCGACGAGGCACACCTTGAATTAAGTTAAGCATTACATTCGGGTCGATGTTATCCCATTCTTTCAATAGTAACTCCCTCAGCTCCTGGGCAGTTCTTGGAACTGGTGTATGCCTTCGAATACGACGTCCGAACTCATCCCAGATATGTTCGATGGGATTCATGTCCGGACTGAAGGCTGGACAATTGAACCGCGTAATTCCCACCTCATCCAGATATTCTCCGGCAACTCTAGCTGCATGAGGTCTAGCATTATCGTGCATAAAAATGCCAAGCGCGCCCATAGTGATGATGAAAGGCATAACATGATCTTCTAGAACCTCGGTAATGTACCTGTGAGCTGTCAGGGAACCATTCTATATGAAAACCAACTCTGTGCGTGCTTGTGAACTGATTCCTGCCCAAACCATGACAGACTCACCGCCAGATGAAAGTCGCTCGTCAATACAAACTTGAGCTATCTTTCTCCGGGTCTTCTCCATACTCGTCGACGTCCATCTGACCCAGTAAGGCAAAACGCGGCTCGTCTGCAAACTGTACCTGTACCAGTCCTCATTATTCCATGCCACGTGATTTCGGGCATAAGTCAATCTTGCAACTCGATGTCGATGTTGCAATGGTGGACCTGTAGCCAACCTTCTATAAGACAATCCAGCAGCACGAAGTCTTCTCCTAACGGTCCATTCACTGACATTTACATCTCCACTTCTTGGAGTTGATTTCGTAGTAAAACCGCAGAAGTTCTATTCCGCAAACTAGCGGACACCAAAAACCGGTCATCTCTTTGGATGGTGACTCTTTTTCGCCCGGATCCTGGTCTTCTGGTTATTAGGCCAGTCTCCTCATAGCGTTGGTACACCTTCTGTCTCTTACCAACAATTCTTGCAGTTTCACATTGTTCTCGGCCATCTTGTATCAACATTACAATTTTTGCCATAACAATAGGATCTGAAGACATTATTAAAAGCGCAATAAATACTACGAAAACTACACCGTGCGACTGATAGGTTGTACAGAGAGAAATTAAAGCTAACTTCAAAAAAAGGCACCGAAATGTGAATTTTTAATTAGAGCGAATGCACGGTATTTCGTAGAAGTCGTAATGACGGTGGTAATACATGATAGATAACAAATATCACAAATAATATTTCTCAAAAACACATGATTAAGTGCCTGCTATGATTTACAATTGGCCAAAACTGAAAATTCCACAAAGATATCATAACTATAAGTTGACCTCAATTTTTTGCTCGCCAGTGTAATTTTATTATTGATTGGCTTCTCATATTCTTGGTATAATCGTTTTGAAACTCATGAACAGCCAACAAAGTTAGGTAAACAATCGGCCCATACAAATACTAGATAATACCAAATATCGGTAAATATTACAAACCGCCAGGATTCGATTGAGATAATACATTGCAAAACCATTTAAGACTTTCATACCTTAACAGATACTTTTAATAGTCCAGAAAAATATGTGCAAATGTTTTTTATCGTACCTTATTTGGTTGTTATGTTGATATTTTTTTCTAAATCAATTAATAAATTAAGGCAAACCTCGCATAACGTGCTATCTTCTAGTTTAAACAGGGAAACGCATTCTTTGTTGTGAATCCGCGTCGTTAGTAGCTAAAATATTGGAAAATGCCCATATTATGTTTTGTATAATAGTTTGGAAGACGTTCAATTGGTTATAACTATTTTTAGTAAAAATAAATTTTGTAACAGTTACCTACTCAAATAAAATGATATGTTTTTGGTAGTTTCTATAAAGTAACTCCCCTCTTCCACTGTGTACTTGTACCTACATCAAAGTATTGCAAATTTATCCGGGGATCCCCCGATTACCTCTGCACTACCATTTAAAACAAACTTTCCACTTGGTTTATTCTTCGATCTGAGCAAATTTTATCTCTCTCACAACATTTCCAGCATGAAGATTGTCCAATACACATAGCTTGTATATACGGCTTATTAAATGTTGTACATACACTTTGCGCACTCGGGTGCCGTGTCGAGGTTCCGAACGCTAAAGGCCTATTTCCACTGCATTTGGCTGCAAGAAACGGTCACATAAATGTCGTTAGGTAACATTTCTCTTTCAGCGCCTAGTTTTTAAACGCAAGAATTAAATTAGAACGCTTCCAGATGCCTTTGTGTTGCGGGCTGCAACTTAGATGTGCGTTACTCGGATAATATCCGTGCTGATATAACAGCTCTGAAGTATGGTTACAACGATATCGCAGAACTTCTGGACAAACTGCGTTCAACGGGGCAACGGGATGCATTTGCTCGACAGCTAGTGCCGACCTCAAAACCAGCTGCCAAACTGTCTCTTCGTATTTTAGGGCACTGTGGCGTTGGCAAAAGTGCTCTTAATAAGTCACTCGGAGCTGGACTCTTCAGCTCTTTGTTTAGGAGGTCGAGTTCTCTACAAAGCAACAAGTGTAAGTGAAAATACTAGCTACAGGTGGAAATTGTCGTGACCCTTAATACAAAATACATGTTACCCTTGTATTCCCCTTGGTATTTATTTTAAATTTCATTCATTTTTGAGGTTATGTTGTGTCAAACCACAATTACTTCAGTGTTTTTGAAAGATAGGTTTCTGTATTTTTTAGCCCGGCCATCTTCGCCCATCAACACACAGATTGAAATGGATGTCACTTCAAGGCAGAATTCGCTGACCTTTGAGAGTACAGCCAATTATGAGTCCACCAAAGGAATTCATGTGCAAAATGTAAGTTTTAATAATGTAAAGGGACATGTATTAATGAGAACATTTTTATCAAAATAAAAATATTAATTGGTATGATATAAAAAAACTTTGAGATATTTTTTTTAATTAAAATTATATTTTGACTGTGCACCACTATAAAATAAACCAATACATGGGAGATTTTTAAATTATTTTAAAGCAACTACTTTTAATCTGTCTGTATGTAGTATATTAGAGATATTTATGTAAATAATTAATAATATCCTAAATACTACACAGTATCCTATGCCTAGAAATATTTTTCATTCTGTTTGAAATATTCTATAGATATTGTATATTCAGTTCTATTTAATTCTATTGACAACGAGTTGTTTTTCAAAATATAGTACAGGTCAACCAGCTCAGCTGAAGCCGCGAATTTCGCAAACTAACAAATGAGGGATATTGCAAGCGCGCAGTTCAAGTTTCGAATGGGCTTCGTACCCTCTTAAATATCTTTGTTTGTGCGCAATCTGCGGCCAAGGTTTCAGTTATATTGGTCAAGCTGTATAGATATTGAATCTAGATGTATTGTGCCAAATAATAACGATAATGTATAAATATCTAGATCTGGAAGATATTTTAAAAAGAATTAATAATATGCATAGAATATTTCTACGAGATTTAAAAATATTTATTTATGAAATAATTTAAATGAATAAGTTCTAGACATTCGTGTTATTTTAAATCGCAATTTCTCTATGAGTTTTTTGAAAAGTAGATCAAAAATATTTTAAAGACATTTTGAACAACTAAATCTACCTTAAAGATATTTTAAAAGCAATACTTCCATGCATTAGGCTTAATAGCTTGAATATTTTTAAGTGACTGCATTTATAATTTTATTTGCGGAAAAATAATGTCCTCAAATTGCAAATGTGTGTTCCATCATCATCATCATAAAACGGCGTATAATGTTCCATCGTTGGACGAACGCCTCCCCTAACTGCTTCCATTTTTCACTATCTGTTGTATCTCTCATCCACTGTATTCCGGTGATTGTGTCGTTATCACATCTCCAGCGTGTACGAGGTCTTCCCCATGATCTTTTCTCTGTTCTCGGCCTCCACTCTGTCACCCTTCTGCTCCATCTGTCGTCCTGTCTGCTGATTAGATGTTCGACGCATTGCTACTTTAGTCTGGCGACACTAAGACATAATCGAACAATTTTACGATTCACTTGAAACAACAATTAATAATATAAGGAAAGAGGAAGTATTAATCATAATGGGAAACTTCAATGCTAGATAGGCAAGGGTAGAAGTGGCGAATTTGTGAGACCCTTTGGCCTTGGAGAATGAAATGAGAGAGGAGAAAGATTAGACATATTCTGCAATGAAAACAACCTAGTAGTGATGAATACCTTTTTCAAACTACCAGCACGAAGACTTTACACATGGAAATCACCCTTAGAAACCCCTGATCATATAATACGAAACCAAATAGATTACATCTTGGTTAACCAAAGATTCAGAAACTGCTTTAAATCTGTTAAGACATACCCGGGAGCAGATATAAAATCCGATTCTATTAGTAGGAAACATAAAAGTGAAGCTAAAAAAGGTAAAGAAGAAAAACCGCGGAAAACAAATCGATACAACTAAATTAAAAAACGATATAACAAAAAACAAACAAAAGAAAATATCAACAATAAATTAAAGAACAAGAATACACTCATAGAAGATATACAAGAAACAACGGAAGAAATCGAACAAATAGTAAAGGAAGTTAGTGAGGAAACACTTAAACCTGATCCTAGAAAGAATGGATGACAAATCAAATTATGGAATTAATGGAAGAAAGACGCAAAAATAAAAACAACTTAAGAGAATACCTACAAATTGACAAGAAAATCAGAAAAGAAATAAGAACTGCGAAAGAAGAATGGTTGAAAAACCAATGTCAGGAGATAGAGCTACTAGAGAAAAAACATGACCATTTTAACCTGTATAAGAAAGTAAAAGAAGTAACGGGGATGTACAGAAAGCTAACTTCCGGTCGTCTCATGAATGAAACAGGAGAGATTATTATCGAGAAAACTGAACGAATAAAAACTTGGAAGAAATACATTGAAGAACTATTTAGTGAAAATCGGACTGAAAACACAAACGAAGAATGTACAACAGGCCCGGAAATTACGATCGAAGAAGTAGAAAAAGTTATCAAAGAAGTCAAAGATGGAAAAGCACCGGGACCAGACGGGGTTCATGGAGAAATATATACTTAAACTCTTAGACTTAAAGGGAGTTAAGATAATTACGTCATTATTCAATGAAATATATAACACTGAACAAATACCGGAAGAATGGTTAAGATCATCATTCATTACTATACCCAAGAAAAGCAACGCCAACAGATGCGACGATTACAGAACCATAAGCCTGATGAGCCACTTACTGAAGATGTTCTTGAAAATAATCCAGAGAAGAATCTACGGACGATGTGAAGAACAAATGTCGAACACACAATTCGGCTTCAGAAATGCAGTAGGTACCAGAGAAGCTCTATTCTGCATACAAGTATTGATACAAAGATTCCGAGACGTCAATCAGGACGAATTCCTATGCTTTATAGACTATCAGAAGGCCTTCGACACAGTGAAACATGACAAGATGATCGAAATTCTAAAGCAAATCGGACTAGATGACAAGGACATCAGGATAATAAGAAACTTATATTGGAACCAGTCCGCCGACATAATGGTAGAGGAAGAAAAATCAGAATCAATCTCAATTCAAAGAGGAGTGCGTCAGGGTTGCGTCCTATCACCAACCCTTTTTAACTTATACTAGGAAGAGATCTTTAATGAAGTATTAGAAGGAGGTAATGAAGGAATATTGGTTAATGGGGAACGCATAAATATCATCCGTTATGCAGATGATACTGTAATACTTACAGAAGAACAACACAGCACCGATAAACTTAATAGTAGAAAATAGCAGAATAGAGCAAGTACAAAAATATACATACTTAGGTAGTACAATTAACGAACAATGGGATCACTCAGTAGAAAGCAAATGTCGTATCGAGAAAGCTAGAGCAGCATTCAACAAATTAGGCCCAATATTAAAGGAACATCATCTTAATATAGAAATGAAGATGCGATTGGTAAGATGTTATGTGTTCTCTGTACTTCTTTACGGAGTAGAGTCGTGGACGTTAACGGAGGCATGTAGAAAAAAGATACAATCCTTTCAGATGTGGGTATATCGGCGAATACTGAGGATTTCATGGGTAGAACATGTTACCAACAAGAGTGTTTTAGAAAGAATGAAGAAAAACCTTGAATTAATGGAAACAATCAAGATAGGGAAACTTGAGTATCTGGGACATATTATGAGACACAGTGAGAGATACGGACTACTACAGCTCGTTCTACAAGGCAAGATACCCGGTAGGAGAGGAGTGGGAAGAAGGAGAATATCTTGGCTGAAAAATCTCAGAACGTGGTTTGCATCAACAACAACAGGATTATTTAGCTGCTGCAGATAAAATAAGGATAGCCGCAATGATCGCCAACATCTGGAACGGATAGGCACCGGAAGAAGAAGAAGATATCTTCCACTTTTGTTCTATTCCTTATCCACATATTAGTTATCTTGTAGTTTGATTCCAAGCATAGATCTTTCCATGCGTCGCTGTGCCACCCTTAATTTTTCCAAATCCGATTCTGTACGTGACCATGCCTCTGATGAATAGGTAAGTATGGGAAGGATGCATTGGTTGTACACCCTTGTTCTCAGGTGTTCCTGGAATTTTGACTTGAATATGTCTCTCAATTTTCCGTATGCGGCCCCAGCCAATCCTATTCTTCTGTTTAGTAGTTCGTTTTGCGGATTTTTGTTCATTGTTAATTTGTTATATAGGTATATATTCACTTACTACTTCTATAATATTGTTATTTAGTTGGATTGGTATTACGTCGTTGCAATTTGACATGATTTTCGTCTTACTTAAGTTCATTCTCAATCCCACTTTCTGTGTAGCTTCGTGTAACTCCATAACTAGTTTTTGAAGTTCTTGCATGTTATGGCTAACAGTATTATGTCATCCGTGTTCCATATAAATTATAATTTACAGCTGGAAATCTCAAATGTGGGTGAAGTAACGGTGTGGGAGTTCTCTGGACAAGAAAACTATTTTCCTGTTTACCACCATTTCTTGCGTCCATCCCCTCAGACTCTTACTTTGGTACTGTTCAATTTAGAAGACAGCCCCGTCGTTCAAGTCAAACAGATCTGTTTTTGGATCAACTTTTTGATGGCAAGAGAAGCCTCTGATTCGCCATCAAGTAAGTTGCTTAGAATAGTGAACTTGAACTTTATCTTAAGTTTCTGGTGTCTTGTTCATGGTCTTGTTCCTTCTTGTTCCAGCTGAATGTGGCCAAATTGCATTAGTAGCAACGCATGTAGACACAACAAGGGCCATCAAAACCCAGCATGGTGAATGGATAAGCCCTGACGCCCAGAAAACCTTCGAGACTGTGGAAAAGGTGATACCCGATATACCAAACTTGCATCCAAATGTTATAATAATGGATTGTAATGTGCCTGCTTCGTATCCATTTAAGCAACTTAAATCCATGTTGGTGTCTTTAAAACAAGACAGTATTGAAGTAAGTAATACAAAAAATATTTATAGAGATAAAGGGATTATTTTTGTAGAAAGCTATTGGGACTTGGACCGGATTTCTAGATTCTGCCCTATCATGCTTAACAACATTAAGGAAGGATTATGAACAGTTTCCAGTGCTGTATAAAAATACATTTTATGAATTGTTAAGAATCCATGTAAATCTTCTTGCTTCTGATGATAATATCCAAGAATTATTGCAGCAGCTTCATACCATGGGAGAAGTACCGTTCTAGTAATCTTTCACTAAACTCCTCACTATTTTTATTCCTGTAGGTTTTTTGTATTTCTGATTTGATAGTCATCTCTCTTTCATGGCTTGGCCAGCAATTAATTGGCGAACTCCTGTCACCAGAATTTTTATGCAATGTCCGTGCAACAGGAGTCTACACATCTGATGATTTTCAGGCCTGCTTCAATCACTGTGATGCTCTTGGTACCTTAGAGTTACTTGAAGCATTAGAATTGTGTGTTGAGGTAATAAAAAAAAGATTAACTTATGCAAAATTTTCAAAACTGCCACATTCAGTGTGAAGTTGATGGTGAAATAGAATACGAATTCCCAATCTACAATCAAACTGAAACATTGCCGGGTTTATGGGACTCGGGGGACCCTAGATATCGAACCACTGGTGCTTGCTATGGTGGAGTCAGGCTTTATGCACCCCCAAAGAGTTATCATGTGTTTACTTCGGTATTCCCCCATGTGCAAGTAAGTATTTCAATGTACAGGGTCCGTCAGATGGTAATCCTCAACCTTATCAGCTGTTTATTTCATGGGGTGTTAGATGTTTGTAGGAAATGTTTTTTATATGAAAACCTCATTTAAATAAATGAAACTATGAAAAACGTTTTAAAGAATAAAATTAAATAATGATCATTTAAAGATATCTTCAAGTTGAAATTTAAATTAATTGCAAATATGTTAAATGCGTTTTATTATTAATAGCTATCTTTAACATCGATAAATATTTAAAAATATATAAGGTATAACTTCAATTTGCCTATATCATAAGATATCTTACTTTACGTTTCAAACTGCTATTAAATTGTGTATGCAGGTATGATGTTTGGTTAAACGTAAATTATTCTACAGGAATATCCATCCATCTATAATTGATTCTCTTCTACCATTACGGTGTAGAGTCCTAGTGGCACAGTTTTCTCCACTCGTGTTGATCTGCAGCAATCATCTTGACTTGTCTCCACTCGCACCCTCTCTCTTGCAGCACCATAACTACTTTGTTGTTCCAGGTCCTCTTGTGTCTGCCCCTTTTCCTTTTTTTATGAATTCCTGTTTTCCATGTTATTTTAATCTTCCTGTTCTCGCTCATACGCACCATATACCCGAACACTGTAACTGACGCAACTTTATTAATACTGTTGCTGGCTTGGCGGTAAACCATTCTCGTATTACGTTGTTGTTGATAAAATATTTCCTTGTTACATCCGCTGCTGCTCTAAGTTATCGTATTTCGCTTGCTTGCACTCTACTCTTGTCTGTGTCACTCATGGCCCAGTGTCGTATCCGTACGTTAATACTGGGATGTATAAGCTTTTGAATATCTTGGCCTTGGTGTCTATGCTTATTTCTTTCTTTCTAATGAACACTTTGTTTGTGGACACCTGGGTTTTAATTCTTGTCTGCATGCTTTCTAGGTATATAAAGTCGGGTGTAGTCTTATTTGACGGGTGCGACGTCCACAGTCAGGTAAAATAACCGGTTGAACTAAGATGGTCGGCCACGTGCTCAAGAAACCAGTGACCAAAAATGAGTGTCGAATTAAATGTAGCTACTAAAGTACAATAATTAAACCTCTTTGCAGTTAACTAAAAATCAAGATGTATTTGCCAATATTTTACATGTTTAATCTCAATAGTCTTAATATAAATCAAAGACCAGACACTTGACACATATTATTGCATCTAATTTGTACGAGAAATTCAATTTTATTTTTAAATATTTGAATTGATATAAGAGTTATTCAAATATTAAAATAATTCCCACAGTGGTATTAAATTCCGCAGAGGTTACGTTGTTTGTTCTTATTTTATTTTTTGTAGTTATATACATACTTTTAATCGCTTTCAACAGAGTTATCTCCACTCCCCTCTTTTGTAGTACTTTCCAAATTCTTTCCCGGGGGGCTGTGTCAAAGGATTTGTTCAGATCTATAAAACATAGGAGAGTTTGTTGCGGGATAACATTTTTTCTACAATTTGCCTTAGGCAGAATATTGTCCATTGTTCCTCTTTCAGGCCTAAATCCACATTGGCTGTCTTCGATTGTTGTTTCTAAGCATTGCCTTAGTTTTTTTCTAGGATTATTTCATAGACTTTACTTGTAGCACTCAGTAGCAAGATTCCTCTTTAATGTTCATACTTTTTGGCGTCCCCTTTCTTAAATATTGGTAAAGTAATTGCTATGATCCAGAGTCTCTTGGTATGCGCCCTGTCCTCCATGTCATATTGAGTAGTTTATGCAGGCATACCATTCCTGCTTCTCCCGTATATGTGATCAGTTCGGCTTTCATGTTGTTGTGTCTAGCTGCCTTCCCATTTTTTAAACTTTTTTACGCTTCATATACCTCTTGCGTTATCGCATCATTTATTTCCGTTTCATTATTACAACTCCCAATATGGTTCGCTATGTCATCACCTCCCAATAACTCAGTAAAATATTCCCGCCATCTTTCCATTATTAGATTGCCCCCATTGTCCTGTATCCATCTACTTCCTCCTCCCTTATCTTTTCTTAAATTCTTCAGCGTGCGGTATAGGAGTTTTGCATTTCCTTGGGCGTTCGTTTCCATCTTGTTTCCGAGTTCCTCCCACTCTTTTTGTTTTGCCTATGTAACTTTTTTACTACCCTTAGGTTCCTTATATGTTTGATAAGTGGTTTCTGTCTTATCAGCGAGGTATGTTTTCCATATCTTCTTTTTGTTTTTGACTTCATCTTTGATTTCCTCGCTCCACCATGCGGTGCATTTGTTTGTTCTTCGTATCATTTTCCACATACCTCTTTAGCGGCTTTGTAGATACTTACTTATGGTCGTTTCGTATCTTATTCTCACATCTTCTTGCAGTAATTTATACACTCTTTATTTTGACTACTGTTTGGATCTCGATTTTTATGTTCATGTCCATTAATTTTTATTTGTACTAAGAAGTGGTCTCTCCCTATTTCTCATCCTCTATACACTCTGATATCGTTTACTTCTCTTCTGTCTTCATTTTCGATTAAGAATAGACCTATGATGGATTTCTCCTTCCTACTTTCCATGAGTCGGGTATATTTGTGGTTGTCTGTGTGTTGGAAAAGGGTATTACCTACTTGCATGTTGTTGTTCTACAAGAATATCCTAAAATTTATTAGTAAATATCCAACAGTATCTTGGAAGCCCTTAATAAGTAAGGATTTATAATTCACTTCTTAAATATTGTCATTATTCATAATATAAATTTAATGATATGTATGATGAACTTATATAGATCTCGTGCATTTAAAATATAAGTATCTCAATAAATTTAAAATATGTTAAAAATGTTATTATTAAAAATCCCTAAATTAAGAGATTAGTTGCTTAACAAGGTCTTAGAGTAAAATAATTTAACTATTCTTTATTATTTACAGCATTTAATATATAACATATAAACATTTAACTTATGTATTCTAGAAAATTAAAGCTTCAATTATTTAAAAACATCTCGGGAAAGAATCCTAGCAGAAAATGTGAACTATACATAGCTAGGTGATTCCCCGACGAATTGTTTGTGACTTATAGTTAGGGGATTCCCACCAGTAAACGGGATATTACATATAATTAGGTTATTTCAGCAGAAAATGCTTGATTCGAAATTGGGTCCCATGACATTAGCGTGTATAGATTTCATTACAAATAGTTAGCAGCGAATGTGATTTAATATAGTAGAGATGCTCAGACCTGCTGATCACAGTACCAACCTTACTAACAAAAATATATAAATAAGATTCATATTTTCCAGGTTGAGCTACGCAAAGCAGCAATAGAAAATTTCAGCAACAACGACAATGATACTGACCTCTACCAATGGTTTCAGGGTTCAAAATTGTGCACAATTACTCTAGAAACCCTGATAACCTTAGGTCAAGATGAAAACAGTTCCCAGTACATCGAAATAAAAATTAGAGGACCCAGGCAGTCCTCTCAATATTGTTTTTATTTTTTTGAAAATGTTGTGGATGCAGTTATACTTGTAAGATGTAAAGTTTTCATTATTACATCAATCTAACTCGGTATTTCAGGCGCTAGCACGTGTTTGCCCAGGTTTGATAGTAGAGAGGCACATTTTAAGTGCTCATCAGCTTAGGATCCATTCTGATGAACCCCATTGTTACCCTTCAGATGTTATTTGTTCTGCAATGTTGGAGGGAGAATCCACTTTAGACGTAACATTGCATAATCCTGAAAGTGATAAGCTGGAAAGCTTAGTTCAATTAATATTGTTTGGTAGATGGAATAAGCCCCGGAAGATTTTTTAATAATTTTAATCATATTACAGATGACATAGAACTTGCAAGTAATATACAATGGGGTTGTGCTTTAAAAGTTCATAACCTATCCATGCCTTCAAAGCTTAAGCTTGTCCGTTTGCTAGATCCACCTGAACCACATGGAAGGGACTGGTGTCTATTGGCACTGAGGCTTGGTTTAGGACCAGATACTATAGCTTCCCTTGACTCACACCACTCTAGTTGTACCATGCGCTTGTTTTCCATGGCCGATTGCACCATAGGTAGTATTTTTTCGCCTAGTTTTAATTTGCTGTTCAATTTGTCCCTGTATTTTAGACCTAATTTTTGTTTAGAGTAGATCTATGATATTTTACCGGTGTTATTTTACACCTGCAGGTGCTCTGATTTCAAGTTTGCATGAGTTAGGGAGGAGTGATGCAGCTGAAGTTGTCCTGCGCTCAGCACCCTTGCTGAAAATCGTAGGGCATGTTACTATTTAACTTAACTATTTAAATAGAGATAGTTACATCAAAATAGACCATAGTGTGCTTTTGTGCCGTCCTTAGTAAACTGTTAGTCCATATTATCATATGAAGTTATTTGAACTCAAGATAAAAACTGCTCAGCCTACAACGAACTTAATTGCGTTTCTTATGTTCTAAAATAGTTTAAATTAAAACTTGTATTTTTCTAATGCATTTACAAATGTATACACAGGGTTATTTCCAGTATTTGTAACATATGTGATATTCTATTTAGTTTTACGCTTGAATTATTTCCTGTGTGTGTAATACTACAGAATTGAAATTAACAATATTAAAAGTATTTTAAATCTATTTAATGTGTTAATCATTCCAACAACATATTAGTGTTTTATTAATGGTCTTCCAGTGTTTTTTTAACCGGAAATTTGAAATTATACAAACCACTCGACCGCCCTTAAACAAGGATGAGGATATAACCCTACGATGGTATTCGTCGTATTTAGTCAAAATATATAGCAGAATAAATGCAATAATATCCAATAGTATAAAAATGAACGAATCAGTAAATTTTATCTCATTTCTAGATCAATCATGTAGAATTCGATGACAGTTGTTATTCTACGGTGGTATTTGTTGTAGGTATTTAGTCATAATATATAGCAGAATACACATTTAAATGCAATAATATCCGACAGAACAAAAATGAACAAATTATCAAATGTTATCTCAGATCTAGTACAAAGCATCTAGAATTCGATGACAGTTGTTATTCTACAATGTTATTCTCTGTATGTAGTCAAAATGTATAGCAGAATACACGTTTAACTGTAATAGTATAAAAATGAACGAATTAGCAAATTTTATCTGATTTCTAGTGCACAGCCTGCAGAATTCGTTGACAGTTGTTATTCTACGGTGGTATTCGTTGTAGTTAGTCAAAATATATATCAGAATACACATTTAAATGCAATAATATCCAACAGAACAAAAATGAACAAATTATCAAATGTTATCTCATATCTAGTACAAAGCATCTAGAATTCGATGACAGTTGTTATTCTCCAATGATATTCTCTGTATGTAGTCAAAATATACAGCAGAATACACGTTTAACTGTAATAGTATAAAAATGAACGAATTCGCAGATTATATCTGATTTCTAGTGCACAGCCTGCAGAATTCGTTGACAGTTGTTATTCTACGGTGGTATTCGTTGTATTTAGTCAAAATATATATCAGAATACACATTTAAGTGCAATAATATGCAACAGAATAAAAATGAACAAATTATCAAATGTTATCTCATATCTAGTACAAAGCGTCTAGAATTCGATGACAGCTGTTATTCTACAATGATATTCTTTGTATTTAGTCAAAATATATAGCAATAGTATAAAAATTAACGAATTAGCAGATTTTATTTCATTCCTAGTGCACAGCAATTTGTTGACAGTTGTTATTCTGCGGTGGTATTCTTTGTATTTACCGCTTCCGTTAGTAAATGTGCATAAATACTACGGGAACTTCAAATACCTACCAGTTCGACCTATGCTTTAGCGATAACCAAATAAAATCTACTATTTCTTTTTCTACGCTTAATAATTCCGAAGCTAAACTCGTTTTCCGTTAGTAAGTGTGCATGAAAACAGCATATTGCTGTGTGGAACTGCAAATACCTACAAATTTACCCTCACGTTCTTTCGAAACCGACAATGCACCTCTCCCTATTAGAAAACGAAAAACTCCTTGAAACCCTGAATTCCATTCAAAACTTCTTAGCTCAAAATCAAGGTAATACTTTAGAATCACCTTTCTCAATAATACCCGGATCACTCCATTTATATGAAAAAATAATGATAACGAAAGGTTACCAAATAAAAAATAAAATAACTTTTATATTCGAAATTCCGCTTATCCAAAAGAACAAAAATGTCAAGATAATTGAATTAATACCGTTTCCAATTTATATATGAAAAACCCTATACCGAATGATAATACCTACATATAATATGTTGCTATTTGGCAAAATAGAATCCATATCGATCAATAGGAATTAATGTCGGTATTACTAACGCAAAATCAATATTTTTGGAATCAAAGGGATCATTTTGATATGCCCGATGGCAAAATTTGCGAGACGTAACTCCTATTCTCCTCAAACAATCAATCAAGCAGCCCCTATACGAATTAATCAATTCAAAAATTATCCAAGCTGACATATCTTCATGGATCATTACAACTCCCGATAAAATACTGCTTGAAATTAATTACAAAGGTCAAAGTGTAACGGTCCTTCCACGTAGAGACGGTTACCTGGTTTTAGTTCAGAGCCAGGAGTTCGTAATAACGTGCGGAGAGACTGTAGACTGTAATGGTTATAACAGGATATATTATATTTGACTGTTACAATAAAGGCAAAAATATATTCGATTTTGAGGTTATAAAGAAAGTAATAATGTCTGCAAAATCCTGGTCGGTATGTCCCTGGATGAAACTGGAAGTTCGGTTGAATAGACGGCGAAGGTTACGGTCCAGGTGTAGGCCGCATGCAGCAGGTGTACTCTATATTTACATAAACAAACGAAAAATGGTTGCCACCTGGCAGTTAGTTTTAAATGCGTTTAACACAATGTATCCTCTGAAACCACTAATCGGAATCCTTTTTAGTGTTCACAAAGTTATAGGATTAAATTGTCACCTCGTACGCATATTGGTTATTTTAATCCGCCTGGGCAGTTGTTTACGGTTTCCGTGGCTTCGTAATCTCGACGATAAATGAATTTAAATGTTTCCCAGAATATTTTAAAATGAAATATGAGTCTACGGGGAGTACCTGACATTGTTAAAGCCTAATTTTAAAAATACGCACAATCGGGCCTGACTGGCTAGAACGTATTATTAAATTAGTTCGGAAATTCCCAATTACAGGAAAAATATGAAAATCGAAGGTCCGATTAACCTGGCCTGGCCGGCTTATAAGACCTTCAATCTCTTATTTGACTGGTATGTTAACTTAATTGATACTAACTTGCATAACCTGCTGGATATCAATCAAGGTAACCCCAACGGCGAAGTGGCCCACAAAATGAATAAATGCGACACCGTACAGGTACGCGGATTTTATGGAATTCTCCAACGGACTGGAATATTCTCATGGACTGTGAATATTTCGGCGGTTCAACTTCGGTTTGTTTCCTTCTCTGGTGGACTGGTAATTCTATTCTCGGCTGATTTCCTCGCTGAAGTCTTTGACTCATAGTTCTGTTCGGCCTTCCTTCTCGGATGGAGCTTGACTCCAAGGTAGTCAAATTTATGCTGGGATCCTGAATATATACTGGGTTCCCTTTCTCTACGCGTTTCCTCCGGAGTGTGATCGAATGCGATGATGAGTGCGTGAGGGAAAACAAGTTAGAACTAGACTTGCACTGCTGCAGACGCCTCTTTCAGGAACTAAAGCGACCTAACATTTAATTATCAAATGCTGAAACGGTTGCTCCCGGAAATTTAGTTGAAAATTATAAAAAAATTTCAAAAATCTAATCTATACATTTTACTAATGCTCGTACTATATTAATCAATCACAAAACTCTTTTATTCAATATGAAAGTAATTTCCAACGAAAAACCAAATAATAAAAATTTCAATCATCAACAAATTAGAAACGAAAACAACAAATTGGAATAAGATAAAGCCACTACACCTTTTGTTTATTAATACAAGAAACATTGTTAACAACCAAGCCCTAATTCAAGAAGAGCAAAATTTATTAGAATCTGATCATGTAAATACAAAAACCGTACTCAATCGTCACAATTGCATTAGTTTTAACCATTGTAATAATTATAGTAGTTATTATCTTATGTTTATTGTGTTATTATAAAAAATCACTTCTTTCGGATTAATTGACCAAATTCATTAACTTCAAAAACATTCAATCTAATCAAGTAGCAGAAGCCAAATTTTAATGTAATATTTTTTATATTTACTTATCTCCAAACTTAAAATAAACTGAGGGTGGAGGTGTTATATATTATAAACATGCATATTCAGAGGAAGTGATGAAGATAACTTCTACATACTAGATAGCAAACCGATGAGCTTAACCAAATACTTTAATATATTAATACAGGAAACTTCGCCGAAAATCTCGTGACACTGACTGCAGCGCTCCGTGCGGCTTGGTGGGCCACTAAGATTTGTATTTGGCAGCTGTCGAAAACATTTGTGGCACATTTAAAGCAAATGCCATTTACTTTCTTATAGCAAAACCCTTATTTAATTAATAATATTTGATAATTATGATATTTTACTTTACTTTGTAAGTTTAATAAGTTTATAACATTTTGTAGGGTTAGGTTTTTATTTATTATAATGAATTTAAAACAGTAATCTGTAAATTTATTATCCAAATTTACTGAAACTTGCCCACCGAACTGCTTAGATGACGCCACTATCAATGTCTCGCATTTCATCATGCTAAACTTATATGAGTTTCCTGTATTAATATATTAAAGTATTTGGCTTAACTGTCTAGCAAGTTTAGCTTATAGGGCTTTTTCAAATTTTAGAGTTTGAGTTAGAACGTCGAAGAACTCCTTGTAGTAAGACCTTGAGTCCACATAAAATTTTAAAATAATTATATGCAGAAAAGTGATCGGACAAATCTCACTTTAGAATCCTGTAATACCGTAACGAAGCACTTTCGAGGTTTACATGAACTTTTTTTTGTTTTGGTGTGGAGGATTCGTTTTCAAAGTTTAACCAACTATTTCAGTGCCACCCTGTATATTAAACGAACACAACTTTTGCGCATGCGTAGTCGTAGATGCATGTGCTGGCCTGAGAGTTTACCCAAAATTTGAATTCTTAACCTCACTTTATTTTATACTTTTCTAAAATAGTTCCAAACAGCTAATGCAGTTAAAAAGGGATAAATAATGGATTCACCAACTTTACGCAACCTCACAGATTTGAAATTTGGGAAACCAGCAAAAGATCAAAACATAGTAAGTTAATTGTCAAACATCGCACGTGGATTTTTTAGGTTATGCCGAATCTAACTTAAAATTTCAGCTTTTGCAACAACTAGGTGCCCCGCATGTGTCCAGCTTTGATTATATGGTGAATAAGGGCCTAGATGACGCAATTGCCGATCTTGAACCAGTTGAATTTGCTTTGACAAGTGGGGAACGGGTTTGTTTACGAATCGAAGAAGTTAGCTTGAACTGCCCTTTAGTTCCTCTGGGCACTATTGGTGTAAAAAATCAAAGAATTTTACCTTCTGAATGCCGGCAACGGGCTGCTACCTACAAAGGGAAACTAAATGCTAAAATAAGCTGGTCAGCAAATAATGGGCCGCTTAATTATTTTGATAAAGATATGGGTGACATTCCTATCATGATAAAAGTTAGTATACATTTTAAAACGTGTTCGTTAGTGTTATGTAGTACATTAATTAAATTTTGTCTACAGTCGAACCGTTGCCATTTGAACTTCATGAGTCCCAAAAATTTAGTGGCCCATGGTGAACATGAGCAAGAATGGGGCGGTTATTTTATAGTTAAGGGACACGAGAGGTTAGTAAGGATGCTGTTAATGACTAGAAGGAATTACCCCACTGCTATAAGAAGATCGGGGTGGAAACAAAGAGGTTCTTTATTTTCTGATCTTGGTTTGCTTATTCGTTGTGTACAAAACGATCAAACTGCTCGAGTTAGTATTGTGTATATCTAAGGTATGCAAATAACGTATCTGTGTTGTTTTAGAGTAATACATTGCATTTTGTCACGGATGGAACCGCAAAACTGATGTTTAGCCACAGCAAGCTTTTGTATTACACCCCTGTGGTCTTAATAATGAAATGTCTAAGTAATTTCACTGATCAGTACATTTACAAAAGGCTTGTCGAAGGTTATGAGGATGATTTGTATTATACTGAGTGAGTATTTAACTATAAAGGGTTTCTAGTTATTGCACAATTCTCCTCGATTATTCATAATATCGAAAATGCTGTTAAGAAAAGCTGCAAGGCTGCATTTTGTGCGATATCAATATGTATTTATAATACATTTAATAGTGTGGCAGTTTAAATTTAATTGAGATTCTGAAGATGAAGATTTGTCCGAAAACATTTAAATATTATGCAGAATTACAACTTTCCTTATATTTTGAAAAATAAGACACATGAAAGAATTATGCACTAAATAATCACCGTCTAATATACTACAGAGAACTCCGAAATGGCAAAATACAGATAGAAATAGAATAGGACTGGCTGAGGAATACTTCAGTAAAGTTCTTAACCAAGTCAACAATGAAATCATTGAACTTCCATTGTAGACTTGGTGAAGTACGTATTTTGGCAACTAAGTTGCCATCTTCAATAAGAACTGATGAGCTTGCACTATCTAAAGTAACTTTGGCTGAGGAATACCTCTGAAAATAACTTCTTTACCAAGTCAAAGTTCAATGACTTCCCGTAAGGGGGTTTTCAGAGTTTTATAAACATTTTGTTATTAAACCTGTTGCTATTATAAAAAAAATACTACTGATTTATGGTGAACCAACATTATTCCAAATTCATAAAATATTTTTTGGCAAATGTTAAGAATCTTAAACCAGAAGTTGAAGATTTATTGGTGGTATTGGTCATCCATACATCCAATACAGCTTCTCTAAGTCCATTGTTGGACAAATGCACCCAAGGTTTCGCCAAGCAGAAAAAGTAATCGGTTAAAGTTTATGAAGACAAAGTGCCGGAAACAATCACTTAATATACAAGCGCCTATTTTACAGCCTCCACCAGGTTCTTTTTCTAACAATTAGTGACGGTAGTTATCCTAGTAGATTTCCTATTCATATTCAAGTCATCAAAAACAGCGCCTAGATTAAAAACACTACTTTTAACGATTTATTGGGAACTCTTAACATCTTCATTGTCATATATCGACCCTTCATTGTATTTTTTTTATGTATTGATATAAAAGAATGAAACTTAAAGTCTTTGTTATATATATAAAACATCTTCCGACACTAAATACAAATTAGTTGCATTTCTGATTTTCCTGAAAAAGACATCCACTTCTTCTTCTTCTGATTATAGGCCAATGGCCTGTTAACTACTTACAATAGAATAGGTTCTATGAGCTCTCTTTGCACTATCGGGCAGAAGGCTAACCTAACCTGTCGAACAAAGAACAATCACTTGCTTATTTCAAATATAACGCTACGTTTATTTTGTATTTCTAGAAGTTTCTTAAAATTCTGAGTTTAAAACTGTTTTCCAATTGTTTACTGGACTACTGCTGCGATACGTCTTAAGCATATCAATTCATTACATTTACAAAAATATTAGGTTTGACAGAGAAGCTGCAGCAATGAATTAAGAAAAAAAAAAATTTTGGGAAAAAATTTTTTAATTGTAAGTAGGTCTACAGTGCATCATTTTGACAGGGATTTTTACCTCAACAATTTAGAATGTGTACAGTTCTACCACACAAAAGCTGTAAGTGGAAGTGGAACTTCTTTCCTCCGTTTGATGGGTTAGTAATCGGTGGTTCTTAACCTTTTAGTAATCGCGGCCCCCTCAAAATCTAAAATATTTTCGCGGTCCACCCCCGCTTTCAAGTAACATAACAATCATTAATATATATTTTAAATAGTGGATTTATTTACATATTAAACGACAAAAAACTCTCAAGTGCAATAAAAATTCATAAATAAATATAAAAAAAAGAACTTAACATAATATTTATATACCGGGAGATCGAGAAAGGTTGTCTGAAAAAAACTACTTTCTACAGAGAGTATATCAATCTTTACATCCTTCACCTGTCATGTATGAAATGAAGTTAGCAATTTCTGGTAGATTCAAAAGAGGAAAATAATTATGAAAATAAGAAGTTATTTGCAATCAGTTTTAATTACGGTTAATAATGGAATTAATTAGAACATTATTTGTTTTATTAACTAATTAGAATATTAAATTTTACAAAAATAAATTAACAACATTTTGGTTAAACCAATTGCAGAACTGCACACGTTTTTCATAATCGGGACGAAGTAATTCTTGCATTACTGAAATTTTATATGGGTGTAAATGCAGTTTTCGTCTTACTGCCTTTTGACACGTTCCATAGCTTAACCCTGCAATTACAAATTATAATAAATTGTATATGCAAAAATTTATAGTTTACAAAATACACACCTGTGTGTTAAGCTAACTGTCGTAATGGTTTTTTAGGGCTGTGTTCGATACGTGTCTGTATATCCTCTAATGTGTCCTGAGTTAAAAGGGTTGATCTTCCAGGAGATTTTTGTGTATCAACACTACCCGTTCTTTGGAAACGATG
>JABXWE010012249.1:0-48545 GCA_014611495.1 Limonius californicus
CGCCATATTACTAGTAGTGAAAAAACATTATTATATCTACCACAAGGCACGTTTACTATTTGTTTATTGCCCACGTTGATTTATCGTTCTTTGAAGTCGTAAAATAAGTGTACGAAAACAGGTAGACAGTTCAACCCCTGCAATATAGAATTAAGACAAGCTGTATTGTTGGTTGCGTTATAGCCAAAACAAAGGGGCAGATTTGAAATCTGCTCTTGGGTTAGATCGAACTCTAAGAATGCTATACACCCATCATTAAAGTTAATTCTTCCAGCTGTGTCGAATTACTAGTTCTCCCTGAATTCAACTCTATATTTTAGTAAAATACATAATGTAGATGCTATAAAGAAAATTCGACACTCTCTCATGACAATCTAGACAACACGGGAAATAACCATACGAGACGAGGCTGAGTTTGTTTCTCGTTTCGCAATTTCGAGACGAAACGAGAATCGTATCATTTCTCGTCTCACTGTTTTAATTTCTTTAGAACAACTGTGAATTCCTCGGACTAATTCAATTATACGAAATTATCTTCTTAGAAACACTATTTTGCAGTTGTGGATCTACAGTTAATAATGTGCGAGCTATTTGTATTTGAAAAATCGTTCCTAATAGAAACGTACGGTAGTTTAAATTTAAATATATCTCATATTATTAACTTTAAATCGGCAGCTATCATAGATTAAAAAAAGTGCCTTATAACATAATTATTTATAAAATTATAGGGAACCATTAAAAACAATTAAGAACATGTCTTTTCCATTTAAATCAGCCAAAGTACGTTATCCCAAACTACTGTATGTCTCTGACAGAATTATTTTATTACAACATGTTTATTCTGCAGCTAATAATAACTGAGAAAATTAACTCTTCTTGAATTTAAAGACAACCGATATCCACTGGTTTTATTAGGTAATCCGTTACAAATTTTGATTAGGAACATCAAGTTTCACAGATTGCATCCTAAAAATAGTAAAATTCCGGAACTTAACAAAATATGAAAAAGTTTATATAATTAAATAATTAATTAGGACATAAAACGTAAATGATAATTATTTAATTGCGTTTTTAAAAATAATAGTGCGATATGTATTTACAGACATATTTTTATGTTCCTAAAGCTCAAAACGAATGTTTATAACGAAATCAATATTTTCCCTAAACTTGTAGTATGGGAAAGTAAAGATAACAAAAATGGCATGAAAAAACACTGGCACGAGGTACAGAACAATAATTATTGCATTTGTTATTAAAAAAATTGCAGTAAATTGCACTCAAACTGCACTTAGATACGTGTATTATACAAGTCACATATTTCAATACCAAATTATCCTTGACCGCAAGCCCATGAATGAACAAAAATGCAATGCTGCAGTACTTGGACTAATGGCTTTCAGCATCCAATGAATTCACCTGTCTGAAGCTTAACGGTGTTGATCTCTGAAAGCCTGAAATTTAAGATGGTAGTCGAAGATGAAACAGAGTATCCATGGCAACCCCCGTCACAAACCCCATTGGCCGCGTTTTATCTCTTACGCTAGCGCAGAGCGTAGCAGGCATCTCTTGCTAACAGGGACAGTTCAGACGCCATTGCTCACAGATCCCAGATTAGAGATTATTGTTCAAAGGGAATTTGACAATTCCAACTTCTGCCGAACGCTACTCCCTCGGCCCATTCATAAACAGAGGGCCTAAACTCGAGGGCCGAGTTACCTCGCGTGGCGCTCGCCACGTTCACGCACCGCCAACAACAAAATCGCAAGAAGTTGGGACAAAGGAAGGGACTGAATCTAAATTAAAAGAAGGTCTAAATATGCAGTTCAGAAACAAAGCCCCTGACAATAACAACTGTCTCGGAATAAAGAAAATAAAGAATTCGCCCTAAATTATAAATTCAAAGGAAACAAAAAAGGGGGTCGCAACAAAGGAGCGGAGACATTGCAAAGTTCTTGGGAAAAAATATAAAAGAAAAATAACAAAAGTGTGTTGGCTTTTCAAATTAATGATTTATTTTGGCTGAGGCCAAGATGGCGGGCCCGGAAGCGCCCGGAGAGATGCGGAACTCCGGAAGTGACGATCGCAGCGCTTCTGAACACCTGCGGAAAATTCTTACGACTTTTATTGTTACGGGTCCACTCGCATGAGAGCTTTAAGAACTTTTGAAAACTTTACGCATAATATTATAAAAACGCATGCATAATTAAAAATGTCGTCTTAGAACGAACTACGATCAATTTGAATTATATGGAAAGGAACGAATAATTTTAGTAAACGTGTCTAAAATATTTTTTTACTACACCATTTGCCTACGACATGATTAAGAATATTTTCGATAAAGGTTGACCATACGGAACAAACTGTACTTATAAGTGAAACTGTTAACAACCTTTAATATAATTATCTAACAACTGTTAAAGTAAGCTTTTACTCAATAATTCAACGTAGGTATTTATTTCTTAATACATAAATTAAAATATACTATACAGGGTGTATCAGAAATAGGTACAAATATTTTAACCAGTAATAGATTGGCTCAAGTAGAATTCAATGGTACCTACTATTCATTTTTCAAAAATCATTAAGTTTATTTTTTTGAATTAAAAATTAAATAAAATTTAGTTTGATAACTGCTGATAATACATAGAAAATGCATTTATGCTGTAGAAGGTTATTACCTAATTATAAAGTAAATCCAAAGTGGTAAACACGTAAAAACTTGTCTGGCTTGTGATAACAACAATAGACTGAATAGAAATTACTGACCTACCTAATAGTATTGGTTTGTGGCAGGTGTTAAGAATTTTTTTGCACTTCTATCTTACTCTCCTTTGCATAACATGTCTTTGAACTCAAATTATCCTACGGTACTCAAACAATTTAGGGTGAAATTTTCAATTATTACAATTTGCTTCAAGAAATCTAGATTATTAGAATTTTTTTAATTAAAAGTTTCAAATTTGCGTCTAAAGAAAAATTCGACAGAATCACGACCAGACACATTAAAAAATTTACTACACACACCACACGGACTTCTTAAAAACTTGTTCATAAATTCCTGGCTGCAGGGCTTTGTTATATCCTAATATGTGTAGATGCTAGAAATAAATAATGTTAAATTTAGAAACAACAATAACTTAACTGTGCTTAACTGTGCTTTTAATATTATTTATTATTAATATTAATTTTGTGTAGATGTTTTAACCTAATTGTTAGGTTACAATAAGCTATTATTTTATTTTATTTTTATGTAAAAGAATTAATTTTTAATGAATTTCAGTCGGATATTTTGCAGAATTCTAATTTAGATTAAATACTGCTAGGAATCAGCAAATCCAAGGCAAAATAATTAAATATTTTAGTAGATGTACACCATTATTTAGTGAACAATTTTAAGGAACTTATGAAGAATTCAGTTAGATTTGTGAAATAAGCTTCTGAACTACGGTGTTACGAGTATAAGGGATCTCGGTGGGGTAGTGCGTAGACGCGCTGTCAGTCGAGGTCACAGTGAAATGCGTGGTCGAACCCCGACTGAGGCGATGACCGCATTTCGGTTAGTTAAGTTTAAGGTGCATGCTGCATGAATGGTTAGTGTGTAAGGGACGCCCGCACCCCCTTGAAGTAATGAGAAAGCGGTTCGGGGGGGGCGTAGTATGAATAAACAAAAAAAAACAAAAAATGAAAAAAGAGGTTTACGATTATTGAGCCTCGAGTAACATAATTGAATTTCAAAATTAGTGCAGAACGAATTTATGAAATTTGCAACGCTTTACCCAATACAGACATTCTTATCTCTTTTCACGTACTCGACCCTAATTTTACAGTTTGTATATCTTTGCTCGCCTTTGCGGATTTTCCGAACATCAGAAACAGCGAAGGTTTACTTTTACATCTGAAATTTGAAGTTAAAGAATGTTTTAAGACATCTGTATGAATATGTGCTACTCTAAACACCCAGGTAATATTTACAAATTAAGAGAATTCGGGCGCTCATTTCGCGAAAATAACTCGGGACTGACAATTGGTATTCACCCATTCACTTAAAGTAGCCTTACAAAACACACTATTTGTTTGTTTATGTGCTTATTAATTTACTATTAACAATACAAATTGGACCAGGCGTCCACAATTATTGTCAAAGTTAATAAGCTTTACATACCCATATTTTAAAAAATAGACTAATTGAACTATTAAGACTATACAACATTAACCTATCACATCGTTTGAAACAGAAAATAATATAATGCTTTTATTTGCTGCGATTATAAATATGCTCCGTAGCTTAAATTAAATGTTTATATCGTTGGAAATACGTTCAATCCTTTTAAATAGCTGTAGTTGTGTTTAACATTATTATTATGATTACTAGGTTCATTTTGAGTTTAAATAAATATAAGGCGAGCCTACTCGATGGATATGTTTTCCTGTTTCATAAAATCATTTTGTGGAAAGCCTAAATACCATTTATGTGGGTATGTATTACAGACAAAATACTGCATCTTATTTATTAAAAACCTTCTTCTTCTTCTTCTTTAGCCCCCTTTCATCCAATATTGGATATATGCCTCCCCTTTTTTCTCCAGTTATTTCTATTTGCCGTTAGTCTCATCCAACCAAATCCAGCCACTTTTTTCAAGTCATCAGACCATCGCATTGTGGACGTCCTCTTCCTCTTTTTGCCGTCCAAGGTCTCCAGTGTTGTATTTCCTTATTCCATCTTGTGTCTGCCTGTCTCATGTTATGGGCAGCCCATCTCCATTTCAGTGAAGCTATGTGTTCTATCACGTCAATTATTTTTGTTCTCTGTCGTATGTCTTCGTTTGTAATTCGGTCTGATAGTTTCACTCCGAGCATCTGCCTTTCCATTGCCCTTTGTGTTTTTGACAGCTTATTCACGATATTTCTCGTCAAGGTCCAAGTCTGAGCACCGTATGTCAGCACGCATTGATTGTATACATTCCTCCTTAAGTATAGAGGTATTTTTTTATTTTTTAGTTTTCTGTTCTGTTTCCCAAATGCTGACCACGCTAACAGAATTCTTCAATCTATTTCTGCGGTTTGCTTTTGTTTACCACATTTTATCATCTAGGTATTCATTTACAAACTCTAGGGTAAAGTTGTCTAATAGCATGTTTCTGTCTTCTTCTTGGTTAGTCATTATTTTTGTTTTGCCTTTGTTCATTGTTAGTCCTATCCTTTCTGATTCTATTTTTAGCTCCTGGATCATCGTTTCTAGTTCTTCGAAACTTTCGGACATAAGGACAACATCGTCTGCGTATCTCAAATGGTTCAGTCGTCTCCCGTTTGTTTATATTTATTCCTTTCTGGTTCCATTCTAGTTTCTTAAATACATCCTCTAGTGTTGTGATGAATAGTTTTGGGCTAATGGAATCGCCTTGTCTTACTCCCGTTCTGATTGGTATGGGTTGGGCGTTGTCATGTATTTGGACTATCATCTCTGCATTTTCATATATTGAATGGATAAGTTGTATATACCTATAATCTACGCGGCTGTTTTGGAGCGCTTTTTCCATTGCCCATAATTCTATACTATCAAAGGCTTTTTGATAGTCTACGAAGGCCAAATACAGCGGTAGATTATACTCTGTTGATTTTTCTATCAGTGTTCTTAATGTGAATAGATAGTCTGACGTACTGAATCCTTTGCGGAAGCCCGCTTGCTCAACCGATTGGTAAAACTGAAGTTTATTATTAAGCCTGTTAGTTATTATCCGTGTTAACAGTTTATATACTTGTGATAACAGTGATATGGATCGGTAGTTCTCCAGTTTACTACCATCCCCTTTCTTGTATAATAATATTGTTAATGCTGTGTTCCAATCCTGTGGTATTTTTGTGTCATGTAAACACTTATTCATTAGTTTTTTTAATTCTTTAATAATTATTTCGCCACCTTCTTTCATTAACTCAGCTATGATGCCATCTATTCCCGGTGTTTTTTTATTCTTCATACCACTTAAAGTCTCCACTATCTCTTGTTCGTCTATGTCTGGAATATCTTCGGAGTTGATATTCATCACCCTTATCTTTAATTGTTCCATAATTTCTACTGGCGTTTCTTGTTTTTGCTCCTATATATCTTTATAGAATCTTTCGACTTCTTTCAGTATTTCTCCTCTATCTACTACTTGTTTGTTGTTGATGTCTTTGATTTCAATCATCTGTTTTCTTCCTAGGTTTCTTCTGATACTTTTCATATTCTTATTTTCTTCTATCACCTTCTCTATCTTTACTTCTGGTTGTTTTCTTTTGTCCTCCTTTATAGATTTCTTTAATGTTCTATTTGTTTCTATGTAGTTTATAGTAGCTCTCTTGTTATTTCTCAGCAGTTCTCTCCTCTCGTCAAATAATTGCTCAGTTTTTTATTCCACTTTTCCTCTTTGTTTTTCTGCATTTTCGCTACTTTGTAGCCCGCCTCCGTCATTGCTGCTTGTATTTTGCTATTTAATTCTTCTACAGCTTGATCTTCTATGTCTTCCTCTAAGATGTTTTTCAGTTCTTGTTGGTATTCCTCTGTTTTGAGTCTTAGTTGTTTTCCATCTATTCGCTTTATTGTCTTTCTCATAAATTTGGCTCTTTCTAGTTTTGTATTAATTATGATTTTTGATCTAACTGATCTGTGGTCACTACCCGTATTGAAAGGGTTTAGTACTGCCACATCTATGAATATTGTTTTTTCAGATATTAGTATATAGTCAATTTCATTTTTTGTGTTGCCATTTGGGCTTATCCAGGTCCATTTCCTATTGGATTTTTTCTGGAAAAAGGTGTTCATGGCATAAAATTTCTGTTGTTCTAGAAAATTCACGAGTGTTTGTCCTCTGGCATTTCTTTCGCCTAAGACAAAATTGCCTATTTTATCTTCTTGATGTTCTCTCTTTTTTCCAATTTCAGCGTTAAAGTCTCCCATTGTTATAGTGTAGTTACATGGGAATTCATCTACTGCTATCATAATTTCTTCGTAAAATGCTTCTATGTCTTCATCGTTGTATGTTGATGTTGGAGCATAAACTTGTATGACCTTTAGCGTACAGTGTTTTGACAACTGCATTTTGATATACGCCACTCTACGTGATATTCCTTTGTATATTACTATATGTGGTACTGTTTTTTGTGTATTATAAATCCTATCCCTCCTTCGTTGTTTTCTTCTTCGTCGAGTCAAAAAACACAAATAACCCAGGTGGGTAGGGTAGCAAACCCAAAATACCACACCGGACAACCGATCTGCCTCAAGAATTCTGGGGGAGGCAAAAACCCGTCAGTAAGAAACACACAGAAGACCAATAAGAATAAAACAGAATTAAATATAGCCGCATATAACATCCGATCAATGAAAGGAGACGAAAAAATAGAAGAACTAGAAGAAGAACTGGAAAAAATAAAATGGAACATAGTCGGTATATCAGAAATTAAGAGGAAGGAAGAAAAGTGTATGGTTCTAACATCAGGAAATGTAGGATTAAACAGCTAGAAACAATTAGTATATCAATTCCGAAACAAAAAAAAATATAATTTTTCTTACATAGCAAGGGTATTGTAAAATTGCCGTTTAAATTTACTGGTAAATAAAGCAAAGTGTACACGTGTCACCTTTACACTCATAAGAGAAACGTGCCTGCCAGTGACGTTTAACAACAGTCCACTCCAGCAAGCAGAAGACGTATAAGATATTTAGAGATGCACCTTGACCAAAAGTTAAACGGGAAAAAACACATATTTAATGAACGAAATCAACGAAGCATGAACTTCTCCAAGATCTACTGGTTACTAAGACACAAATGCAAATTAACCTTAGACAGCAAGGCACTCGTTTTATAGAACCATATGAAAGCATGTATGGACTTGTGGGTTGCAGTTACGGGTAAGCACCAATAACTCTATTCTAGAGAGAGGCGACCGTGTGCTGCAGGTCAACGCATTAGACTACTAAGCTGAAGGTCCTGGATTGAATTCTCAGTACAGAACATCGGATTTTTAACGGCTGTTCTCCCTCGGAAGGCAATGACAAACCAGCGAGGTATTCTGCCTAGTAAATTGTCTCTGGAGTAGAAGTGTTTACACTTCCCGTGATTCGCAGCCCACGTTAAGCTGTAGGTCCTCTATGTCGTGGTACTTTAAAAACTCGCAAGATAGACATAGGCGAGAAGATCGCTATGTCTCCAAGCACTGAATAGAAGATTAGGAGGAACAGTTTCTGCTATCCACCGGCCAACAATTTAACAATATCAGTTAGAGTTGTTTTACCAACCATCGCTTCATCTCGGACAGAAACTATAATAATAATATATAATAAAAAAATATATGCAAACCTTCAGTATTGGGATCCCGATTACTGACACACACCAAGAGGAGCTAACTCTACCAAGCAAGTACAAAGAACAACTTACTGCATATTACCAATCTTGTAGAATCTTTTCGAACACTCGTGTAAAGATTCAAATTTGTGCTCGCAGAAAAAGGAATGATGCCCAAACACCAGGTTGGCGAAAATAAAAACTTAAATGCCGCTCAACTAACAGTAATTACTAAAAACAGACAGATACTTTATAGCGAAATACCAAACCTATAAGGTAGGGTTGCTTAATGATTATACAATCAAATTTAGAGCACGTCAAGGCAGCGTTCTAGGGCCATTTTACTTATTATAAACACCAGATCTGCCAAAAATTAAACCAACCTTGATTGCTTATGATGATGCAGCAATCTCAGCATTAGAATAGGATCCCAAAATAGCTTTCGAAATTCGAAAGTGATGAATAAAAGTAAACGCATGCACGTCGGTGTATACGTGTGTTCCTAAATATCATGTACCTACATACGGAAGGAGGTAATTCTTTGGCTTATTTCATGACTAAAAATTCATATAAACATAGGTCCGCAAACGCTTCGTTACTGATCTACAGGGTTTGAAATTTCAAGATTTTTTACTTTTTTCTTTATAGCTCCTGCAGTTTTTGAAATATTTAGCTCAAATTTGGAATACAGGTTACGCTGCAGGGCTTACATCATGCGTGCCAAATGGTTGTGAGAATCTACCCCTGAACTTTTTTGCGGTGCGCCGCTGGTAGATTCTAAAATACAAAATGACTTTTCTGTTATGTTTAGAAATTTTTTGTTCTCCTGTAGTTTTTTCGTACGGTTATCGAGAAAAAAAATATAAACGATTTTCTGTAATTCGCTAAACGAAATTAAAATTTTTAAAGTGGTCCAGTAGGCTCTGGCTTTATTTGGATAATTTCATGTTTCCATTAATTTTGACAGTTTGCATGCGAAATCGTAACTTATGTCTGCATATGTTTATAAATTAAAGTTTTAAGTTGTAAACTGTAAGGTGTAAAAGTGTTTAAATATTCGTTATAATCTCGTAACACTGCCACTTACGAATTCTGACATGGCTGATATGCATTTCATGTATGTATGGCCTTGCGAATGGAAATGCAAGAGAAGCCAGACGTCTGTGCATGGAGCGCTATCCCAATAGAATTAATTATACCTGATCATCGAATATTCTCGACTATTCATAGGCGTCTTGTAGAAACTGGAACGTTTAATAAGCGTAACCTGTATTACAAATTTGAGCTAAATATCTCAAACATTGCTATAAAGAAAAAACTAAAAAAAATCTTGAAATTACAACACCCTGTAGATCAGTTACGAAGCGTTTGCGGACCTGTGTATATGAATTTTTAGTCATGAAATAAGCCAAAGAATTACCTCCTTCCGTATGTACATGATATTTAGAAACACACTGTATATATTTCTTCACAAACATTTGTATGCTTTATACTACTTTTTAGCCTATATTTAAATTTTATAACGTGCTAACAGCTAGGTGCCATCTTGAAATATTTTTTTAAATCGCAATGGGGATCGACTGACACGTCATTTTAAAGGTCTTTTTGAGTAAAGTATAATTCTATATTTTGGGAAAATTTTATAGATTCAAAAACAAATGACAGACTTCCAAATTATCTGTTTCTGATATTAAGCAAAACGTTAAAAAAATGTAGGCAGGGAAACAACAGAAGTAAATCAATTGAAATAATTAGTCTTTCTGTTCTGTCACTTTAATTCAGTTATTGTGTTTGTTCACGTTTGAATATTGAGTGTTAAAACCGGTGATACTAACAATAATTATGGAGAATGTTCGAACTTTGCATTTTTTTTCTCGATGAATATTTTTGTATGTAACTCAAGGATCTGACGAAAAATTAAAATCCTATCAAATGAGGTGTCACTCGACCCCCATTGCCATTTAAACAAATAGTTCAAGTTGGCGCGTAGCCGCCATTTTGAAAGTAATAAAATTTAAATATGAGCTAAAAAGTAGTATTTAGTCTCTTATTAAAGCACACAAACTTTTGTGAGGAAATATCAAGTCGTTCAAAAGTTACTAAGGGGGAGGACATTTTACGACCGCATTGTATGTATATATATACACGAGAGTTGCCTTTTATATTTCGGGATTGGGCAACCCTAGTGCTGCCTTCTGGCAACTGACGTCTCTGTCGTAAAGTTTGACATTTTTGACGGTATACGTACTAAGAACGTTTTGACTTACGAGCGCTATTTCTGTTGTTTACAGCAATTTGCAAAAATTATACCAGCCAAAAAATTGAATTAAATCGTGAACATTTACGTGAGATTATTTTTTACAACTTTCGACGCGGATTAACTCAACAACAGTGCATCGATGAACTTAATTCGATTTTTGGCGATGAAGCACCATCAAGGACCAGTGTTCATCGATGGTTGACCGAATTCAATTGTGGCCGTAGTTCGCTCAACGACGAATTTCGTGAAGGTCGTCCAAAATCGGTTGTTGTTCCGAAAAACATTAATGCGGTGCGTGAACTGATACTGCAAGATCGTCATGTGACTTATCGTGAGATTTAGGTATCCTTGGACATTAGTGGGATCAGCATACATTCAATATTGCATGAACATTTGGCCGTAAAAAAGATTTGTTCGTGTTGTATCCCACATAATTTGACAATCGATCAAAAACAAGCTCGTGTCAATTGGTCGCTAGAAATGCTCAAAAAATTCGATCGCGGTGTTTCAAAACATGTGTAAGACATCGTGACAGGTGACGAATCGTGGACCTACGCGTATGAGTCCGAAAGTAAACAGCAGTCGACTGTATGGGTCTTCCAAGGCGAGCCAAACCCAACAAAAGTAGTTCGTGCTCGAAGCACTTCGTAGCAAATGGTCGCCTGTTTTTTTCGGAAAAACTGGACATGTCTCAACCGTACCATTGGTGTAATGTAGAATGGTCAATTTTGAATGGTACACAACCATTTGTTTGCCACCAGTCTTCGGAGAAATAAGGAAAACAAACCGCCGAAGACGGATCATTCTCCATCACGACAATACGAGCTTTCACACATCAACTCGAACAAGTGACTTTTTAGCACTCAAAACTTCGATTTGATGAGTCATCCGCCGTATAGTCCTGATTTGGCACCCAAAAACTTCTTTTTATTCCCGAACATCAAAAATAAATTGCGAGGTCAACGTTTTTCGACACTTGAAGAAGCGGTTGATGCGTTCAAAATGCATGTTTTGGAGATACCTCAATCGGAGTGAAAAAAGTGCTTCGAAAATTGGTTCACACGCATGCAAAAGTGTATTGATCTTCATGGAGAATATTTTGAAAAACAATAAAGCCATTCTAAATGATAAATATTTGTTTTTCTCCTCTAATCCCGAAATATAACAGGCAACCCTCGTATATATACTACAGGGTGGGCCAAGGAAAACGAAACAGACCCGATTTTGCATATTTATCGTTATTTTTTAAAAAATCGCAAGGACCCATCAATTTTTGTTTTGAGGGGGAAACTTTTTGCATTTATTTTCAACCTTGTCACTTCAGCCTTCTAGGAGTGGTGAGCTTCACCCTAAAATTTTAAATGGGAAAGGGGGTCGAGTGATACATGATTTTAAAGGGCATTAAATTCTCGCTTTAAAACTTCCTAGTTTTTCAAATTCGGATGAGTAATTTTCGAGAAAATGCCTTTTAAATATAGTAACCCACCAAAAACCAATAATTCATGATTTTTCACTTTTACCATAATTTACACCAGTAATGTTTTATTGATTAAGAAATTTACCTTACTTTTCACTTTACTAAATGTTCGAAATGCTGACCTCCAGCATATCCATACAGTAGGACAAGTTTTGTTGAAAACGGTTTCTGACGTTCTCAAGCATTTATGTGGTAATTTGCCGGCATTCGTTGTTGATCCGTTGACGCAAAACGACTAGAAACGAGTCGGAAAATAATGTTTGCTATTTTTGAATAGCATTTTGTAAGAACTTTTCAATGACGTATCACAAAGTGGGTGTTACCTTTTGAATTTTTTTTATTGGGATAGTTAGCATCTAAGGTGTTTTAATGAGGAAGGTTACCTTATGAGTAATGATGACTCTCCCTCCATGTTTTAGAAACGGTTTCTAGAAAAGTTCAATACCTATTTTACTTCCAGAGATATAACACATTGTACTTTTTCAAATTGACACCTTGTATAAAGTTATTAAGATACCAACTTTAATAACCACCCAGTATACCCCTAGGAATTTTAACTTTCTCAATAGTCGGAACTCTGTTCTTTCCTCTGAGTATGTTTTAGTAAATTGTGTCGAACATTTAAGGATTAAACTGAAAAATACGATTATGCTGTGGTCGTTGGAAAGAACGATATTGAAAAACCATAAAAATGAGGACGATACCTCCCAGTTTAAAGAATAGTGCCGTTCCCACGCACAGCGAAAGCGTACATTCAACCATCGCCAATATATCAATTACTAGCACCCGCTAACCATCAGGGCGTGGCGGTCACAATTCAGCAACCCAGGGTATATCACTCTGACCCCCACATCTTTATGATACCAGATATTTATATCTGCACTATCATCTGACAGCCGATCAAAATCAATTATGTGCGCTATCGGCTTCGTTTAAAGTGATTGTTCCCGCACCTTTATCTCGGATTGTTTTTAATTTTAAAAGGGTTTCAACGTCGTTCCAGTTATTCCAATTTAAACACACACTACTTGCATACTTTTTGTAAGTATTGCTGACATGATTCTAGATTAAACAGATATTATTACAAAGGAAAAAGAAACACTGTTACTATTGTTAGTAAATAATTCTTGAATTGAAAAATTGTGAAACACAAACTTTAAAATAAATACAAATACGGAAGGGTAGTTTTAAGCTTACGTCGGAAAATAAAATATACAATGGAATAACCCTAAAAATAACCCAGAATATTGAAAAAATGTACTGGAAATTTTAAAGTTAAAAGTATAACCTTAACAAAAAGAAAATTAAAGAAACTTTAGACATGAAAGGAAAAAATGTATAAACAAATTTACAAAAAATACAACATTTCCAAGGAAAGGCGTAAATTTGCAGAAATATGTTGAAAAACTTTGAAATTCAAGTCAGTACTTTTATCAAAGCAGTACAAAACTCTTATATAAATATATACGTACTGTAGCGGCCGGCGTTAAGCCAGGTGATCATGCATGCCACTCAAACGGTCCTCGCCGTTCTTTCTATGGGGTCATGTGAAATCGCGAGTTTACATTAGCAGGCCAAACAATTTACGTGTATTTTTATGAAAAAAATTGTTTCGCAGGGTCTCAATTATTTTGTATTACCAGTTAATTGGTGAGGAAATCCATCAAAATAAGGAGGAAAAAATGAAAGTTGCCATTTAAAAAATTTTCTGATGGCGTCATAGCGCAGAAGCGAAAGCCAATAGAAAACATAATTAAGCGAGGAAGTGCTTTTTTAAGAAACGAAATTTACGTATTTAGGGGTTTCCCCGAAAAAACTGTAAATTATTAATTACGTGCGGAACTTTATCGCCACGCTGTATATATAGTTTAAACTGTACGTGGTTTATTGCTTTTCGGTTCGTTCGACTTTTTAAAGAGTAATTTTAACTACCGAATGATAGTTTCTTTGTGTCTTGTAATATATTTTTATATGAATTTGTGCGCCACTCGTTTCCAAACAAATACTACTACTGCTAAATATATGAGAAAATGAAAAGGAAAGCTTGCGATAGATCGAAATGAATTGTTGCGGCAAACCAGTCTACGAACTGAAGAGTATGGAAAAGGAGTAGAAGGAAGAGGTATTCAGGTTTGTTCAAATATATTAGTAGTCAAAATAGTAGAGTGCAATACAGCATATGAACTAGCCTGTATATCACATAAAGAAGCAAATTTAAAAAGAGAAGGCTACAAAAAAACACAAATGGAAGATTTTTGTTCTGAATGAAACACGCGATAATTTAAAGTTGAAAAATTACTTAGCATTTTTTAGTCGATAAGGAGCGAGAAAAATTAGAGAGATTGTGTCGAGAGTGTCTCGTAGTGTCGCGACGGGCGACTTCCGATGCGAAGAAACAGTGATAATGGTAATTACATCTGACAAACATTTAATTTGTGAAGCACACGCTTTTATTTGTGCTATTTTATGACTTTTAACTTTTAGCCCGGCTGCCTGCTAAAATAAATATAGGGGACGTCGAGTGAATGAGCGTACATTTCGACGCAATTTCGCCAAGTCATTCTTTTGCCAGTAGGTGGTGTGATAAGCGACTAGGGTGATGATAAAAGGCGCTAAAAGGACGAGCATCATCCCCTAAAAGATTCCCTGGTGTGTGGTAAGTGAGAGATGCCACACCATACAAAATTTATTCTTGTCATTATCCTTAAAAACGTTTTGTGAGTGTGAGGCGCGCTCCAGACTTATTAACTCTCTTTCTTCTAAAAGCATTCACGTAATAACACAGATCTATGTAATGGAATTCTAAACAATATTAACTTAGCACGATATCTGAAGGGTATCGATCAAATTGATGCAAAGAAATAATTTAAGCAAGTCACTATTTTTAGAGGTATTATAATGTTTAAAAAATATTCTAATCACACTCCGATAGCCATTACTGTATGTACTAATGCAATGTGCCCTCTTCTATCCTTAAAAGTTTTATTAACAAAAATTCTGCACCCACTTAACCTATATGTAGGATTGGCAAAAAATTGGGAATTCAGATATTTTCATGAACTGATTCTAGGATTGACAATTATATTTTCCAAATAGAACCTATAACTCGTCAAACTCATTAATAATTTCAAGTGTCCAGAAAAGAGCATGCAAATGTTTATGTCAATACCATTTGTATAACAAACAATTACAGTTTTGAAATCGTATTCTGAAATCTATTAAACTTCTTGGTCGTCCCACGGTCTGCAGTTACAGAAAAACTCTTTTAAGTCCTCTTCCAGTTGCAGTTATTAACGAAATACCTACATTTCCTTAGTATTTGGAAAAGTTTAAACCGTAAAAATCGCCTTAAAGTATACTAACTGGCTTAGGAAAGGTGTTAATTAAAAAATACTTGGAATAAGTACTTTCTCCTAATAGTTTTAAATAATTACTAAGTTTTCTACATACTTTTACTTTACTAATGCTTTAAACCTTCTTATCAGTCACATAGTCGCTAGTTACATAGACATAAAAGTAGTTAAACCGAAATAATCTTCTTGAATTAAAATAATTGGGTTGGGAAACGTATTAATTAAAAACGCGGTAAGCAATACTTAGTTTCTCAGTTTCAAATTATTACTAGATTTTTGCATTAAGTGAACCTTCTTATCAGTCTGATAATCAGTAATTACAAAGACATAAATGTAGGTATTTAAACTGAAATAATCTTCCTCAATTAAAATAATTAAATTGGAGAAGATGTTAATTAGAAAATGCGGTAAGCAATACTTAGTAGAACAGACAATTTCTTCTAATGGATTCAAATTATTACTAGGTTCTGTGATTGCATGAGCCTTCTTATCAGTCACACAGCCACTAGTTACAAACACATAAAGTATTTAAACCGAAGCAATCCTATTCAATTAAAGTAATTGATTGGGAAAGATGTTAATTAGAAAACGCGGTAAGTCATACTTAGAACGGACAACTTTTCCCAATGGTTTCAAATTATTACTTGGTCTTCTGATTACATGAACCTTCTTATCAGTCACATAGTCGCCTAGTTACACAACCATAGAGGTATTTTAACCAAAACAACTTCCTTCAATTAAACTAATCCATTGGAAAAAAAGTTAATTAGAAAACGCGGCAAGCAATACTTAGAACAGGCAATTTCTCCTGATGGTTTCAAATTATTAGTAGGTTCTCTGATTACATGAATCTTGTTATCAGTCACATACTCACTAGTTACAAAAGCATAAAAGTATTTAAACTGAAATGATCTCCTCTTGAATTAAACTAATTGATTGGAAAAGAAGTTAATTAGAAAACGCGGTAAGCAATACTTAGAACGGGCAATTTCTCCTAATGGTTTCAAATTATTACTAGGTTCTGTGATTACATGAGCCTTCTTATCAGTCACACAGCCACTAGTTACAAACACATAAAGTATTTAAACCGAAGCAATCCTATTCAATTAAAGTAATTGATTGGGAAAGATGTTAATTAGAAAACGCGGTAAGTCATACTTAGAACGGACAACTTTTCCCAATGGTTTCAAATTATTACTTGGTCTTCTGATTACATGAACCTTCTTATCAGTCACATAGTCGCGTAGTTACACAACCATAGAGGTATTTTAACCAAAACAACTTCCTTCAATTAAACTAATCCATTGGAAAAAAAGTTAATTAGAAAACGCGGCAAGCAATACTTAGAACAGGCAATTTTTCCTGATGGTTTCAAATTATTAGTAGGTTCTCTGATTACATGAATCTTGTTATCAGTCACATACTCACTAGTTACAAAAGCATAAAAGTATTTAAACTGAAATGATCTCCTCTTGAATTAAACTAATTGATTGGAAAAGAAGTTAATTAGAAAACGCGGTAAGCAATACTTAGAACGGGCAATTTCTCCTAATGGTTTCAAATTACTACTAGGTTTTCTGATGTGAATCTTCTTATCAGTCACATAGTCACCTAGATACAAAACCATAGAGGTATTGTAACCAAAACAATTCCCTTCAATTAAACTAATTGATTGGAAAAGAAGTTAATTAGAAAACGCGGTAAGCAATACTTAGAACAGGCAATTTCTCCTAATGGTTTCAAATTATTACTAGGTTCTCTGATAACATGAATCTTCTTATCAGTCATGAAGTCACTAGTTACAAAAGCATAAAAATATTTAAACTGAAATTATCCTCCCTTGAATTAACTAATTGACTAATTGATTGGAAAAGAAGTTAATTAGAAAACGCGGTAAGCAATACTTAGAACGGGCAATTTCTCCTAATGGTTTCAAATTACTACTAGGTTTTCTGGTGTGAATCTTATTACCACTCACATAGTCACTAGTTACAAAAACATGAAGGTATTTATCCTTAGACAATCTCTCTTCAATTAAACTAATTAATCGGAAAATAAGTATTAGAAAACGTGGTAAGCAATACTTCGCATGAGTAGTTTTTCATAATAGTTTCAAGTTATTAGTTAGTTATCCAGAAATTTTAAAAATTAGGCCTACAACATCTTATCAGTTTTCTCAGTCTATTTTTGTAATTTAATGCAGTAACAATGTTTAAATCACCGTCGCAGGCATGAATATATTATTTATTTTTGCGAAAACAATCACAGCAGAATTTGATAGCAGGCAACGCAATTAAGCTCTCGTATCCAATATGGCGTCCGGAAGCTGGGCATCAATCACCGTGCACACGTCAATTAGCCCCCGGAAACACGTCACTATCAATTTAAGCAACGCCCGCTCATCGCCGGATCACATAACCTATATTGATTTGCTACACTTTTTGTGGATTGTTGGAAAAATTGCTTGTCGACATTTCACCGCTGCTCACTTTAGTTAACAATCATCGTTAATTGTATTGTGCACGGCGGCTTTGTTTGGTTAGTGGTTGTTGTCACGCATCGCCATCAAGTCACCCGTGGGAATCGGGGCCACCCCTGATCCCCGATATGGAAAGACGCACTTTATAATGCAATGCTACACTGCGTGTTTGGTTCATGCCCTAAATCGTTAAATGGATCGAAGCATATGCCCTTCGGACTCCTCCAGGGACCCCTGTCAACATTTATTTGTTGCCGTAATCTTTATGTTTCTATTTGTAGACAGGTTAATTAGTACATTTTTATATCCGCTGGCACTGCTTTTAATATTTTATACTCCATTGTAGCACAGACTAATACGAATGTGTTGTTATTTATCTTTGACTGTACGTAGACCTACATATCTTTCCTAATCATACTTGATCAGTTGTTTTAATGTATTTACCATTTATTGAGGCTATTCTTAAACCATTTTCAAAGCAATTGGAAAAGTGTAACTAATGAATTACAGAATAATTAAGAATAATTAGTAAACAGGCACGTTTATGATTATCGGGAGAGTTTTGCAATATTTCCTAAAAAAGTACAACCTATGTCAACCGAAGCTCTCCATTCATAATATTTATTAAACCATTACAATTAATAAACAAGTAATAACTTGTAACAACAAAAAAAAATCGAATCGTGAGTCTTTTCAGAAGAGGAACAGCTGAAAATGATACCTAAGAATTGAAAATTTTTCCTGGATGTCAAAAATTTCAAATATTTATAACTTTCGCCAAGCAAAAGGCATCTGAATAGTTCTTGGATAGAAGGAAACAGTGATAAACTTCTCAAAACAGTTAGAAGATTTTTTGTAACACTAAAACTAACCAAGTTTGAAAAATGTAGGAATATTGTTCAGATAACCCCAATATATATCACCCCGAATATATCACGGATTTTGGCATATAATCTTCACAGGAAAACTATATGCAAAAAAGATGAAACCTGCAATTTCTTGCTTTCTTCCTACTTTCTCTACTAGGCCTGTGTTGCGCGTTTAATGAACCTACAGCTTAATGTGGACTTCGAAGCACGGGAAGTGTAAACAATTCTACTCCAGCACAATTTCCCATGCAGAATCACTGGCGATTGCTTTGCAAGGGAGAACGGACGTTAAAAATTCGTTGTACCGGTATGGGGAATTGAACCCAGGACCTTCACCGTAGAAGTCTGACGCGCTAACCTCTAACCAACGACCATCTCTCTAATTTCTTATACGTGTATAATCTCTCAGAAAAATTTGGAGCATACTTCTTTTTCTTCTTTGTGGCGCTACAGTCCCCTCTGCACTTGGACCTCCCTTCTTTTTCTTCTCTCTTATGTGCAAACACCTTACAGTTATGAACTTTAGGTATCGGTAATAGTACATTAGTTATCGGTTTATTTTTGGCTTGGGCGACGTTTGACTAAACTTATATACTTAAAACTAGGGAAATAAGAATTACTCTGAACTTTTCTAATAAACTGTGGTTGCTAATAATTTGATTGAGCGAAATTACTGAGACAAAAAGGCGTTCTAAGATCTTTTACGCAGCCGATTTAGGGTGGCGATTTGGCGCAGACTCGTTTAGGCCCGGAAACGGTTAGACGTAGAACTGTTTGGGCGCAAACATATATTAAAATGGTTTCTTTTATATACAGTTTTGTGTTTTTAATCATATTGCTGAATTATGCAATTTAATTAATAAATCCAATTGATAAAGCAACTGACGTTTTAAAAATATCTTCATCAAACGTTTAAAAATAAGCATTCTATTTTTTATGCAACAATATTATTAATCGGAAAATTACTATTTGCTTACTTAAAAATGTACCATATGTCAAGGAAAGTACTGACCTATGTACACATTTTTTTTTTATTATTATAATAAAGTTCGTGTCAGAATGCTTATTTTTTAAAATAGTCGTGGAAAAAGCATTTTCCGCACTTAGTGTGGATTGGCCTTTCGACAACCATTGTGATGCCGAACGGACGTAAAGCAGTACTTTCGCCACAGTCGTGCAGAATTTTCATTGGTCTAAATTATTTGTTGTGCCTGAAGAAACGATTTTTGGAAACTTTGAACGAAGATTATATGCTACTAATTCTTTAAAATGTTCTTCTTCTTCTTCTTCTTCTTCTTCCGCGTATAGGCCAATGGCCTGTTATTTACCTACAATAGTAGGTTCTGTGAGCCCTCTTTGCGCGTATGCCGGCCAGGAGGCTAGCCTAACCCGTCGAACAGAGAAGAGAAATTCCACTACATGGTTTACGATTATCAAAAATATTTGTATGACAATCGGGACCGACTGCTTTACGTGCCGTCCTAAGCACGACCGATTGTTATACCACTATAATGGTACACCCATCCGAGTACTGACCTTTAAAATCTCAATGACCAAAAATTTAAAATCACACGAACGCAAATATTTATATTAAGTTAAAACTCAAACAATGCATCACTATTTGCGAGTGATTTTGAATATTTTAAACTGTAATATACGCTTGCGCCCAGCCGGGTGTGCGCCCAAGCGGGTCTGCGCCAAATCGTCCATGTGTCGAAACGGTCCTACGCCCACACGGTTCTACGCCCAACCGTACCTGTGTCCAACTTCCGCGAAACCGACAGCGGCTAAACGTGTGGTTCCTCAAAAATTGATAACATTATATAAAATATTGTGAAAACGTACGAGGAATAAGTTTAACAAGAATATTTACAAATAACGATAACTGCTAAAAGTTAGGATTCCTATTGGAAATGTTTTGTAAAATACCGCAACTACTTATAACTAGATAGAATAAATTACTAAGAATATTTGCTCGTAATCAACACTATGGTGAACTACAAAGACAAACAATAATACTCGAAATATGCTTTGGAGAACCATAACCATTCAAACCTACGGTATTATTACGAATATATTCTGAGAAAGCATAACTATTGAAAACTAGAAGAATTACCAACAATATTTCATAGGTAGTTATATCTAATGAATTATAGAGAATATTTTATGAAAATCCAATAATTAAAAAAAATTGGAAACTCTCGAAAAAAATCATAACTGTTGGCATCTACAGTAGTACCTAAATTAATGAAAATATTTTCTCCGTAATTACAACTATTTAAAAATGGAAAGATAAAGTTTACTTCGACGATTTTTCAAACAAGCATAACTTTCAAATCTCTGCTAAGAATATTTCTTGAGAGAGAGAAATTAACAAGTCTCAAATTGGTTTATGGTCATGCAGCTACTTATTTTCCTAAATACTATCGATATTCTTTAAAAATGTTAAACCACCTTACATATAATTCCCAATATTTTCCTAAACGTAAAGGTTATAAAATCTAATATAAACGATTCCCTAGCATCAAGTCATCTACATTCAAGCACACAAAATTATTTTCTACACTCCGTTACGATAGTGTGTTATCACCACCAGCACAAAGTTTGAGAACACACTTAAACTACACTCAGATATATCTTTAATAATCATCATTCTGTATTTATGGTGCTGAAAATGCAGACGTACATTTGTATATATCCCCCAAACTCGCTTGATTAATAGACTACAAGCCGCCCATTTAGTAGTTTGTAAGTTCGCCGCTGGGGTTGAATAATCTGATAACGACTTTATGCCACTCTAGTAGGGTAAAGTTTGGATATACAGTGTGATTAATTTCCCGTATGTTAATCTAAGATTACTGTTATTATAACCCTTTTTCAGGTACTGATAAGTCGTCACACACACACTTATCGTCGACTAAAGCCTATAACAGCATTTCGGAGACATTAAGTCGGTCTAAATGTGGTAAGTCCAATGTTTTTTAAAATTACGTTTTAAAAATAAAAAGTCTATCATTAAAGTTTACTGATATAATCATAGAAAAAGCGTAAACAAAAAGTTGACCGCCACAAACCGGTACTATACAGAATACTACGTTTGAGCTGAGCAGCTCTTACTTTTTCTATTTGAAACTGCCTACCCTGTATACCAATTTTTTTTATGCAATACTGCATTAAAATATATTAAGCTCATGTATTTAATTGTATAAATTAATTTGTGAAAATGTTTATTAAACTTTTAATCTTCAAAATCAAATGGTAATGTGAACCATAGCGGAACATATTATACAGGGCAATCGCTATTAGCAAAATACGTGGCTTCACTATTTTTTTTTTAGCAGACCACGGATTATATTATAATTCCATAATTTATAGGTCCATTAAATTATCTTTCTTAATTATACAGGATGTTGAATATCCTAAACTAATAAATATAAATATAGTATTAAAGCGTTAAAGACAGTTTACAGATTTTTTTATGTTGTTGTAATACTAAATGTTTTGCCTGCAATGATTCACTTATTTTTAATTGCAATTATTTGTATTTGTTTCTTCAAACAAACGCTGTAGATCTAGCGATTACTAAAATGAGCACAGGCTTCTATAGAATATGATACTAAATACTGGTAGCATATAGATAACATAATAATATTTAAACTTTGTGTAAGCAAAACGTAAAGTATTATCTCATAATCAACAAGAGTTTGAAGTTAAATAAGTCTACCTTTTAAACTGTGGAATAATACACAAACCTCAAGAAATCCTATACTTTGCCAATCGCTAGTTCCCTGTAAAATAAGTTGATTTATGTTTCCTATGATCAATTAGTTTTGAAGGCTAAAATAGGCTTTTTTAAAAAGAATGTATTATTCGCGTTATTCATTTCTATTCGATGGACACCCTGTATACTATAAATAAGAAATTAAGAATTGCATGGTACAAGGCGGATAGTTGAAAACAATATGATTCAGTTTTAGTTCTTTCTTTAGTTGCCTAGCTACTCTTTCACACATTATTTACCCTTAGAAACAGTAAATAAACATAAATCTCGGACAAACTACGTTAAGCTTCTTTCATGACAATCATTACTGACCACCCGGTACTTTCCCCGATGCCTTTGTAGCTCTACGTTTGATATTAAACGATCTGTATTGACATCAAATATTTTATATATCTGCAAAAAGTTCCATAGAGGAGCACTACGGAAGCCAATCAAACAGTACCTGCTTTGAAGAGCACATTAAGCCCTTGGTCCCGGTATGTCACACAATCACATCTTACGGTCGTAAACCATATTCTGTCATTTTTTTTCTCTGTTCAGCGGGTTATACTAGCCTTCTGTCCGGTAATTGGCCTATACACAAAAGAAGAAGAAACATTTTGAATGAATTTTGAATATTTCAAATTTGATCAAATCAGAAGTTAACTTCACACCTACAGAGCAACATTTCTGGAAACCGTTTTGAATTCCTTAAAAACGAAATCACGTTTCTTCCATAAAATAACTTTATTTCTTTCTCTGGAAGCAGGGAAACTAAAAATATCTGGAAACAAACAACTAAATGAAAATACATTTAAATCGTAAACCGATGTTGATCTGAGGTTCCATCTTTGCCCCTTTGTAGGTCTGCAAACGTAACTTATTTATATGCATATATACAATTATAAGCAGTGGAAGTTAAAGAAGTGCAGTAACTAAACAAGGAAGGGGTCCGGAATCCGGGGCTCCGGAAACAGCAGGGACGTGTGGCTCTACCATTCCAGTCCGGAAATACTGGGTATTAGTCATAGTTAGAGAAATCTATTGCTATGCAAGATGCTTTGCCCTCCGTTTTGGCTTGTTTTGTTACGTTCTGTTCGAGGTGCATAGTTCGTAGTTTATTCATGGCAGTACAAGGACCATTTTATTGTCCTTTCCAACAATTGCTCCCTTTATTGCCGTTTTACGAGAACATTCTTTTTGTTATTTATTGGATTATTTTATACTGCAATGGGCCAGTAAGAAGTAATCACATGCACGTGCTCTTGGAAACGAAACAATGCAGAAAACTTGAAACTAACAGCGCTTTGGTTATAATAAATAGGCACTTCAATGTGTTTCTCTAACAAACAAAAATGGAACTTCAAATTTCCCCTAAATTCTCTCTCATTGTTCTAAAGTTATAAAGAAACGCGTAATAGCTCGTTAATTTACAATAGAATCCTGTAGGCCTGGCGATGGAATTACGGGCGGTTATAAAACCCAAATAAAGCAACTAAAATTTTTTACTTATAAATAATAATTTCCATGTTAGTTTTACGATTATGCCCGAACATGGAACAACTGGTATCGGAAAAATCTAAGGTCGTAATTTATGTTGACAATGTTATTTAGAATACGTCTTGAAATTTTATTTATGTTGTCGGATATACGTAATGGATGTAGGAACCACGTATATTAATTAACCAGATTGAAATAGATAAAAAATAATATTTATGCAAGGGTATAACAGCGAAGAGCGGTTTTAGAAATACTGGACATGATGTATGTATGCTAGACACTTTAATTTTGTCACACATTTAATTTATCTATCTTGAAGCTCGTTGCTCTTAAATCCTGCCCCCTCCCCTCCAGTTCAAAATGTTTAAATATTGGACGATCAAAGCAAAGTAAATTAAAGCATGTCGTGAGTGTTCGTTCAAGGTTGGCCAAAAAGCGCACTTTTTATTACAGACCTAAAACACTACATTCTAGATTCTAGAAAATTCCTTATAATTTATAAATTATTATATTTTCTAAACCTTTTTTTTTATTAATTCATTCATACGAGATACGAACGGCAAGACACAACGAAGTAAGGAAGATGAGTGAAAAGAGAAACGAAACTAAAGAGAAGATCAAAACACATAAGCAGAGAGAAGAAGAGAGCGCAAGAATATATAATGCAAGAGTGGAAGCGGAGATGAGTAAAATTAATGAAAATATAAATAATCCAACAACGGAAGAGATGTGGGCGCACATTAAAGAAGCATTAATAAAGACAGCAAAAGAAGTATGTGGAACTATCAAAACCATCGAGGGTTAGAAACAAACAAGTTGGTGGTGTGATGAAATAAAAAACGAAGTGAAAGTCAAGAAACAAAGATGGAAAGAGTACTTGGGTAGTAGATCTGAAGAAAAAATACGACAAATACAAAGACCAGAGATCCAAAGTCAAAGAAATGGTGAAACAAGCGAAACAAAAATCATGGGAAGAATTTGGTGAGAAGATGGAACAGGATTACTTTGGAAACCAAAAACTATTTTATAGAATACTCAAGTCAAGTCAAGAAAAGGAAATCCACACAAACTTAAACTTATAAAAAAAGATGGAAGAATATTGGGAACCAAAGGAGATATTGTAGGGAGATTGAAGGAGTATTTCGAAGAAATGCTAACGATAGAACAATCACAAGAAACGCCAGCAGAGGGGGGAAATAAAACAAATAATGCAGATATGATGAAGCCGAAGAACAAGAACAAGAAGAAATAAAAATCGAAGAGGTAATCGAAGCCGCGAAGAAGACAAAAAAAGGCAAAGGGGCAGGCCACGACGAAATAACTACCGAAATGATTAAGAACTTGGGCAGTGAGGGCCTGGAAGTGCTAACTAAACTGTACAACAAGGCATGGCAAGAAGAAAGGATCCCAAAGATTGGGAGGTAGGTACCCTACTGCCGGTGTATACAAAAGGCGATAGAAAGGGTGCTCAAATAATAGAGGAATCACCATGCTATCTATAATAGCAAAGATCTATGAGAGGATCTCCCTCTACTTCTTTTTGAATCACTTGGTCTCCACTGCATTATTCTTGATGTCCAACTCTCATCGGTCATCCTTGCCACGTGTCCTGCTCAATTCCACTTTTGTTTGGCTATTCTTTCTATTACATCGGATACGTTAGTTTGTTGCCTTATCCATTCGTTTGTCTTTCGGTCTACTAAACTTATCCCTAACATTGCCTTCTCCATGCTTCTTTGGGCCCCTTTTAACTTTCTTGCTGTTTTCTGTGTTAGAGTAAGGGTTTCCGCCCCGTACTTCATGACAGGCATTACACATTGTTCCCATACCTTCCTCTTCATGCATACTGGTATGGTGCTTTTGAGTATATGACTCAGTCGTCCAAATGCCGCCCATGCCAAGCTAATGCGTCGGTTTATTTCGCCTGTTTGGTTATCTCGGGATACTTTTATTTCGTGTCCCAGATATTTATATTTTTCCACTAATTCTATAGCGTCGTCTCCTATTTTTATATTTCCACTTAAAACCAAATTTGTCATTATGTTTGTTTTCTGTACATTGATTTTAAGTCCGATCTGTTCTGATTCATTATTTAGTTGATCTAGCATTTCTCTGGTTTCTCCTAGGTCTTCTGAGATCAATACTATATCATCCGCGAACCTTAGATGGTTTAACCTTTCGCCATTTATGTTTAAGCCTTTTGTATCCTATGCCAATTTTTTGAAAATGTATTCCAAGGCTGCTGTAAACAATTTAGGGGAGATCCTATCGCCCTGTCTCACACCTCTCTCTAATTTGATCGAATTTGTGTTTTCATGTAATTTAACTTTTGAGGTGGCGTTTTTGTATACCTGTTCTATGATTCTAATATATCTATAGTCTATACGACATTCTTTTAATGCATTTAATATTGCCCATACCTCCACAGAGAGGGAGACCGCCTACAAGGTGGTCGGATGATATTAAGAGAGTGGTAGGGAATTGGCAACAAGTGGCACAAAATAGAAGAAGATGGACAGACCAAGAAGAGGCCTATATCCAGCAGTGGATGAGGACGGCTGTTTGACGATGATGATGATGAGAGGATACTGGTAGGGAGGTTAACGAAAACAACGGAAACCCAACTTGAGGACGCACAGTGTGGATTCAGGAAAGGCAGATGAGTGCAAGACCACATATTCGTGATAAAGCAATTAATAGAAAAGTTTGCCACTGAAAATATATTTGTAGCCTTCATTGACCTAGAAAAAGCGTTTGAAGGCGCGCCAAGGAATGCAGTGTGGAGTAGCTTAAATAGGAGAAGAGCAAACAGAAAATTGACACAATGTGTAAAGAGCCTATACCAAAACACAAGAAATATTGTGAGAACAAGGAATTTACAATCAGAAGAGTTCGCAACGAAAGAGGGACTAAGACAAGGAGGAGTCCTTAGCCCAGCCCTGTTCAACCTAGTAATGGACGACGTAATGAAAGAAACCAAAGGAAAATTTAAGAAATTGAAGGTAGGATCCAGGAACATGGAAATGACCGAAATAGCTGAAAGCGTATTTGCTGATGATTTGGTGATATACGTTAAGAACAAACAAGACTTGCAACATAACCTAGAAACTTGGAAGAACGCTCTACTAGCTAGAAATTTAAAAATAAACACGGAAAAGACTAAGGTGATGGTTGGTGATAGGAAAACAGGACCTAGATATAACAATAAAAAACATGAGCAAGAGATTATTGAACAAGTAGAATCGTTTAAGTAGTTGGGAGTGAAGATACAGCAGAATGGGAAAATGGATGCCGAAATAAATGATAGACCGGAATGTGTGGCCAAGGTATACCACTCCCTAAATAACTCATTCGTAAGGAAAAAGGAAATATCCAAGAAAACGAAAACCGCAGTGTTCAAATCCATATTTAAACCGATATTAACATATGGAGGCGAAAGCTGGGTTGTAACGAAACAAATGGAAAGTAAAATTCAGGCCATGGAAATGAGATACCCACGTGGCGTAAAGGGGATAACTTGAAGAGATAGGATCAGAAATGATACAGTGAGAGAACAACTGGAAGTAGAGTCGATCCTGGAAAGCATAAAACGACAACAATGAAGATGGTTTGGACACATAATACGGATAGGGGAAAAAAGAACAACAAAAAGAATTTGGGAGGCAAGATCGCATAGGAAAAGAACAAGAGGCAGACCAAGGAAAACATGGGACAAAGACGTAGTAGAGAACTTAAGACAAAAGGGATTGACTTGGAACGAAGGTAGAAGATTGGCAAAGGATAAAAAGAATGGGGAAGGACAATCTATAATTAACTTTAATTTAATTTAGAACGATTTATAATTGTATTTAATTTGTACTACCTTAACACCTAACGGTAGAATGAGGTTTTGATTATATATATATATATATATAATTCATTCATACTACCGTCCCCCCCTCGGAACCGCTTTCACATTACTTCACGGGGGTGCGGGCGTCCCTTACATACTAACCATTCATGCAACAAGCACCCTAAACTTAACTAAGTTAAATACGGTCGCCTCACCTGGGATTCGAACATGCAGCCGACCGGACCGCATTTCACTGTGACCTCGACTGATAGCGCGTGTCCGCACTGCTCCGCCCTATTGTTTCCATAATGTAAAGTACTTTAAAACATTGTTCTGTTTCAACTAATTTTAAATTTTCCAATGGCAGGTTTTTAAGAAAAATTAGCGAAACACTTTATCCAAACTTTGTCATATTTTAAACAGTACCTGTATCTACTTATGCCAACGTTTTCAGATAGCACATCATAATAATTTCACATTACGGAAACATAAATATATGCACTTACATTTGGAAAATATAATAATGCTATTAACAGATCCGCAGTTCGCTATTATATACATATAAGAAAATATTTAGCATCACACAGATAGTAGACGTAGCTAAGTAAGGTTTAAGTAGAATCCGAATATTTTTACTGAAGAGAAGAATAGATTAAACAATTGTAAATACTTAACAGGCAAGTTAGAAAAGTAATTGGTAAATAACATTATATTCTACCTATTAAAGAATGAAAAATCGTCAAAAATGAGGAACAAGAATGATTCCTACTAATGTAGCTAAAAAACATACATACAATATGCCACTTTGAAACTAAAATAATCTGTACTCACAGATAAAACTAACCGCAACTGAAATACGTATTTACCACTACAAAGTCCTTAAATCTAATTAAAACTTACATAAATATTTTTTGTCCCAGGGTGAAACTGTTTTCTGCGTGATTGGACAGGCCCACAAAAATGTTCTCAACATAATTTTCTTGAATGAAGTGCAAAAACTATATTTATACAAATTATCACTGTTTAGGAAGTGGAAAGTGCATCTTAAGAGTTGAAAACATAAACTGCCAAAAATAATATTTATATGGAATGTGCATTGTAGGGCATAAGAGTACTTAGTTTTACCAGATATTAATATGAAAAATTATATTTCTACAAATCAAAAAAAAATATATTTTTGACTAAAGTGGTTGTTAAATCTTTGGCTAATATACTTTCAGTTGAAACTTGCAAAGAAAAAGTGCAAACGGTTTGTCAATTATACTTTTACAATTATTAAAGTAAGAACATTAAAATGTGTAACATTGGGTGGAAGTTTCAAGTTTTAATAACCTTACCAAATTTCTAAGAAATGCCACTAGCCACACTACTCCTGTTGATATGCTTAACTAGATTATCGAAAGGAACACTACTAAAAAATTCGAATTTAAGTGAATTTTAATAAAACTGCGAAATTTCTAATTGGAGTCCCAATGTAGCTTCACATTCTTGAGTAAAACTGACAACTAAATCTATAGAATGAAGTTTTTGAGTAGCAAAGTATTAAATTCAAAATGTCAAATTAATAAAAAGCTTCAGATACCAACTTTTCGTAATTTCTATCATTTGGTCGAATATAACCGAAAGCCTAGGAATCTTTTTAAGAACTTTTTGACAGTATACAATTTTTAGATATCTGTTTCATTTTATAATTTTTTTTATATACACTGAAACCATACTACTTAAAGTCTATTGAATAACTTAAAGTTGTCATTTTTCATTTTCATTGTCCAAATTTGCTTGGTTTGCCACACTTGTAGCAAAATATTGTTTGCGAGCCAGCACAAACAATTCATGAAAACTATAAACAATGTGTATAGTATATCCCAAGTGATTACTTTCCCACTGTTTGTCATATTAGTAACACCAAATTTAAACTGAAATGCTTAGTAAATTTAGAAAACCACTATTTTAAAATATTGAGACAGCAATGATTTTTCTTAGGTAAAACCCAGAATACTCTCGGGATTGTTACTATACTCAGTTTGTTATAATATAGGACCTACTTACTTGTCGTAGATTAGATATAAATGAATAGTATTTTCAAGAAACTGTTCCAATTACAATTTCGAAAGCTGAATGTGCAGTTCAATTTTTTTTAATGGTTTGTTACATATTGGGTAAGCAAGTATAGCAGTTTATCATAAACACTGTGCAACTTTATGGCACCGGTATCTATCCTTCGCATGAGGAATAATGTAATAAAAATATTAATCTGTAAATACGCAATTATCTCACATATTTGGTTAAGTATTTTGTGTGGTAAGTAGCTTCGAGTATTAATCTTCATTTTTCACTTTTTTGTTGTGGAAAGCGTTATTTTGGGATGACAACTAACAAAGAAATTAACTTCTGAAATAAAACTAAAACATTGTATTACAGAAACAAATACAAATATAGTAAGGCAGGACTTGCCAAAATAAGAATTTTGAGGGCATTTTCTTATTAAAAATTACAGATAATACGTATTACTAAGCCATCAGGTACTTAACTGATAATCGTATATTTGACATCTCATATATCGTTTTTATATTTCATTGATATTGAGGAACAAATGTCTCCTTCAGTAGTTACTTGTAAGTTTTAAACAATCAATATTATTAAATTATACATTTTGAAATTTAGTTTAATGTGTTTGGTGTAACTGGCAAATACTGGACAAAATCAAAATAAATAAAACAAACATTGAATTTGTCACTTGAATTATTTTATACAAGCTAAACGTTCACGCCGTGGTATTAGTACAATTATTTTTTTACTGTGATATGTGATACAAACAGTTTCGTATATTGATATCCAATATCAATTTCACATATCATAAATTCATTTCCAACATCAGTCAATAATCTTCGATACCTGAAATGCGTTTCAGATACATATAATTCGTTACACGTATTTCTAAATCGAAACCATAAATAATAATTAAATATAGAACTGAATGCTATCTTGGATGACAATGGTTCATTTTTAGGAGTTTAATCCGTACCTTTAAATTTTTGTTTAAAAAACAGACATCGCTTGTCATGAACATTGACATTACATCTTTTATACGTAATTTGCTACAAAAACAACTTTTTACATACTCAGACATGTCTTCTTTGTGAATTCTTGGAATTCCAAATACTTCTTCCACGAACGGATAAACCAGCCAGCTAATGGCGGCAAACCATCAAAATGTCGCCTGGGAGATTACATGAACCCCGCTTTGAGAAAATCCTAAAAGTTAGAAAATAAGCTACTCGGCTTTAAACGGCAGAGAGGTTAAAGGTGATAACAGGTAGCTTTTACCCTTTAGTATCTTCGGCATCTTCAGCTGCGAAGAAGTTCTTAGTTAAAGTTCTTCTGCCATATATTCAACATCTACCTTACGATGGATTTCATACGACAACCTTTGGAAGACACCAAGCGTCCGAATGCTGATACTAGAAAGGTTCATAAAATTAAAGTGCGTACCATATGGCGACCTTGGGAAGATTGGCAATGCGAAGAGCAAAATTTGATGCTACGCCATCTCAAAGATGATATTTTTTACAAAGGTACGTGAAATTAACCAAACAACGCTTTAGATTTTTTGTGTTGCTGCACTTGGAGGAACATGATACATAAACTTTTCTTCAAATAACTATTAGAGACAATATTTCATAATTATTCAACTACTAAACACATTCAATTAAATATAACTATTTAGCGATAAAAGGCAATAAACAACGTATGTTTTCTTGTAAAAATATACATCAAACAAAATATAGCTTTGTCTATTTTGCCTTTTCGAAAACTAAGAAGGTAGTGTCAAAAAATTAAACTTCCTAAAAAGAAAAGAAATACTTTGTTATTTTGTCGCATTTAATTTCCTATGCTTCTATAATCTAACACTTCTTGTTGTTGACTACCTTATATAGGTAGTGATCATTTAATTATAAAAAACATTCACTGATAATTGACTTTTATAAACAAATATTTTAATAATTTACATTTCTCGTAAAATAGAAATACTATTGCATAAACATCTTTCCGGATTACATAATTTATAACACAAGAATATACAAGGTATTCATATAGACATTTACCCAACGTCCTGTATATTGTTCAAGAAAAGAAAGTTTAAATGCAAAAATTGTTCACAATGCCATGATAAATATAGTAAAATTATTCTACAAGACGTAGGGTGCTCGGTTACAGCTAGACTAGATATTACTTTTGATCTTAAACAGAACGTGCTGTATATTTGAATCACTGCAGGATTTAAATAATGTACGCTATTCAATTGCTTCGCGGAAATTTGTGGCAGTGACCATAAGAAACGAATAAAGTGAATCAGTTCTGCTTCACTGCAAAAATTATGGAACTTGCTGATTATTCGAGTTTTAAGCAACACTCTCTGTGTATTATATCATAATTTGATTATTCAGTGATATAACTTTTATTTTTTATAGATCGGACATATCTTAAATAAGTAGTAAAAGTATTGTATTAAAATGTTTCCACATAACCATATATTTTTTTAATCATCTACTAATATGATTTTGAAAGATTTGTCTATATGAAAAAAGTACGACCTTGTCCAGTCTAAATCCAACATCCTATATGTACGAAAATCATTCTATGTTAAACATCAAGTTACATAACTAATATTTGCACTTTTTATAACTTGAATAATATAGTATGTTTTGCAGAAATATGCACCCTGTTTGTAGAAAAAAATATGTAAAACCACCCCGATTTGTGCCTTTATTTAAAACAACAAATGTATATAACACTTCTGCTAAAACTCCGTATTATACAAAAATATATATCGTTAACAATCAGTTCGCCAACTAACTAAGAAGCCACTTTGCCATTTGCGTTACAAACAAAGCGACACAGCTACCTGTGTAAAGAAAAGCTGAGTGAAATCCGATTACCGTAAGAAGTAGAGATTTTCGAACGAATTAAACAAAGCCACCGACATTCGTAAATAAAAGACGCTCTTTGAAATTTCCCTAACAGGCTATGATAAAGGATTCAACCGTCATAATGATAAGCTGGCCACAAAGAAACCCAAATTTAAGTTCCATTCCAACACCCGGGATTATTTATCGAGTAGCTTTGGAAATGTGGTTGACGAATGCTACTTGCTGCTAAAATAAAAAAAATATTATTGCTGTATTATAACAATTGCTGGCGTTTCTGGATTTCTGATTATCCACAGGGAAAAAAGGCAAATTTAGTGTTTCCTAAATAAAGAAAGATTTCACATTTTTTAACTAGTGAAGTAGCTCGAAGGGCATATGTGACTACGCCACCAGAGTTATCCAAGGACAAATAACTTAAGTCAATTAAAAAATTACTTCTCAAAACAGACACATTATCTGAATACAAAGTACAATTTAGAATATTAGAGCATAACATGATTTGTAAAAAACTTTAATAATTTCGTGATAGAAATGTTATAAATTAGATGTTTGGGAAAACCCCGTAGAAGATGGTAAGATCAAGAACGAGGGACGTAACAGGGAATATATCCTAATACATGTAGATAGAAGAAGATAATATTATAAAGTACAAGCTGTTAGCTATAATTCAATAAGTTCTACGTATAAAACGTAGAAGCAAGTAGGTATGACAACGTTGGCTGGACATCCATAATGTATTTCTAGTGTAAAACTTTTCTGAAATCAATCATCTGTAGCAGTACAAGTTGTACTGCCAAAAATGATTACAGTCTGTCAAATAAGTTTCGTGTTATTGAAAAATACGAACTGCATACTAGTGAACGACTCTGTTTACATTCAATTTTTGATATAAGATATTAACATAACTCAACCCATTGTTAAAATAATTTAAACCTATTGTTGCTTATTATATGTTTGATGGTAAATTATTTTTGCTGATCAGGCTAAACACCAATACCTTGTTATTCTAAATAACTCGCGTGTCTGTAAATGTTTATTTTATTAACTCAATTTTAAATTAAAAGGTTTTTTTCATATTATTGTTCTATAGTAACAGCAAGCGTTTTGAGTAACATGGAATTCATATCTTTAGGAAATTGTATTAATTTTTAAGCCCTGAGCATTTATTTTAAGGGAAAAAAGAGAAGTAGCTGAATATCTGGTTTTTATACAAATAGACCTTGATAGTACCATAACGATAGACCGGAAATACGCTAGCAATATCAACATATTTGTAATAAGTTACTAAAAGGCTTTGACACCACACAAGTTCATAAAAATATCAACAACTAATCAAAGACTGTTTTGACGATGTGATATTTATACAATTTTTCTAGGTTGAATGCGAAATATAATTTATACAAATTTTTACTTTATAATGCATTGATACTATATTTTAAACACTTGTTTGTAGTTTTAACCTCATTTTCCTGAATATAATATAAGATATTATAACCATACTTTTAAATATAGATGTAGTTCATTTTCCAGAAATATGAGTGACGTACACTAAATTCTAATGGCCTCCAATATTTGCTAATATTTATTATTGCTTGGTATGTTCTTGGAATTAAATGAAATCATCCAGTACACAAACTAAACCTATCTTGACTTGGCTTTTAATACGTCTCCAATTTAATCTGTATATATGTAGGGCTTATAAAACACAACATTCAGAATGTGAGGTTATATATAATTTTTATTAAACAATGTTTTGAGTATTTTTAGTTATTGCAATTGGGAGTATGACACAGCCATATCTGTCACAGGTAATGATAATCCGGGTATAAGGAATACACTGCAAATTTCTGCTACACGTTAAAATTATCAGCGGAACGGTCACAAACTTACGTTCATCTAACCTTCTTTATCATTTTGTTCTTACAAGTTTTTAATACACCCTGTATAAGAATATCAGTGCTTCTAGTAATATTATGTCAACATAAATCTGCAAATTTATCTTCGTCAAACTGCTAAAATCTGAAAGCTTTTACCCCATAGATGTCGTTCCAACGCCTGCCTCGTAAGGACGAGACGCCTTGGACGCCAAGCGTCCTGCTGATATCGGGGTTGCTTGTTTCTATGCTATTGTCCGTTTAGTCATAGACGACGCTTTATAGAGGGCGCCGAACTTTACACTATGCAACAACGATTTTGCTTGTGATGTCTCTATACAGAGGACTCTACTTACTTCCTTGCGGTTATGATTTATCAAATCCCAATTTCGGATATTTCATGATCAGTATTTTCTTCTTGAAGCGTGTTAGCTTGTACGGGGTGCCCACTTTGGATTGTTAATTATTATGATTTTAAGTGCTATTAAAGTATTTTTAAATAAATAATTTTTCTCATGCCGAAAACGCTGTGAACAATTTACCATTAACGAACGATTCTCTAAAATATTTGAAGATGACTTTTAGAGTTTTATCTGCAAAGTTCGTGATTCAGCTTGTATTTGGCACATCTTTTAAACATCACTATGCATATTTCTAAAATAAAATCTTTAAATAGTTATTATTATTAAAAAAATGTAGGTTAATTTCCTCAAACTTAATTTTAATTAAAAATCTAGAGGATAAGAAATCTACCTTAAAATAAGACTCGAAGATAATTTCTTGGTAAAGCTAAATTAACTTAATCAGATTTAACTTGATTGGAACAATGTTTATAATTGCGTGTTTTAAATGTCAGCATGAAGTCTTGTAGACAAAGCCAAAGGTTAAACTACTTCGACCCCTAAGAAGTCCTAATTACCAGGCAAGAAACACGAAATGTTGCCATTAAGGGTGCGAAAACGAAAATAGGAACACTGGTAGATTATAATGTACTATTTCGCAAATAACCGGTCTTTAATATAATGGCTTTTAAATTCTTTCATTAGCCTTTGATAAAACTTAATTTTTAAGGGGAACATTAAAGAATCATGTCGTTTTCATCGTTCTTTAATAAAGTACGTTAAAGAATTGATCAATATTGGTGAAAAACTAAGCAGTAAGAAATTTAAAGATTCGTATAGATCATTGTAAGAAAATTCTATTATCATGCACCAATTAAATGCTCTTACTTTTAAGAAATTAAAGCAAAAATCCCCAAAAATTAATGAACGGACTACTTCAAAAAATTATATTTTAATTATCTTCGTATTTTAAAAATATAAAAATTTTTAGATTGCTAGATAGCTCTACAATAAATAGCAAAGCTGTAGTTATATTGTAACACTCCAAATCATACCCACGAATTTAAATAAGAAAGGTACTTAATCAAAAAGCCGATCTTGTTTAACTGACTTGCATCTTCACAATGTATTATAATAATCAGAAACATTTAATTTAAATCCAGATATTTACACGGAAAGTAAACTATTTAAAAGGTATTTATTTCTTCCCAGTATATGTCTTATTTTCTTGTTATTTCTACAGTTTTTGCTTTTTATATATAAATAAAAGGTGTCTCGTGGAATTTGCAACTAACATACCACGCAACGCAGTCTAAGATTTAGTGATATCAGTTATGTCTGTCATATTCCATTTTGACACATTTCAAATAAGTAACCGATTTTTCAATCGGATAATTTAGTTACAACATATTCGAAAAATATGATGAATATGACACAGCTTTTTTTAAATGAAATTTACCAATGAGGAAACAAAGAAAAAGGCAATGGAGAGAGTATGAACAAAGAATGAAGATGGTAAAATCGCAAAGGTAGCTATAAACCAAAAATCGCATAGGTCAAGACTGTCGGACAATCGTTAAAGAGGTGGATGGACAGTTACTCTTCAATACCATAAGAACAAGACTAGGAGCCGCAAAATGGACCCCAGATCTAGCCAAAAAGAATAAGAACACGATTAGTGAAAAAGTTAAGGGAGGTATACAAAAGATAAAGGAATGTTATATAAGGAGATGAAAAATTGAAATGATACAACTACCAGAACTTCTGTACATATATGATATGGTACTAATAGTACGTATAGAGAGAGAACTACAGCACATCACGAATATAGGTATATTATGACCTGCGAAAAGTAAACATGAAAATGAAAACGAAGAAAGTGAGAATAGCAGCAAAAGATTAGCAACAAAGGAAAACTATATCCTGTTCAGTAAAACAGAAATTCTAGAGGAAGTGAAAGCTGAAGTAGATTCCTGACGTTAACTTATGTCAGTGAATCGTGGACAGTTTAAACAAGCAAACAAACAAACTGACATGCATAGAAAAAGAATTAGATGAGACAGATTTGAGAATACAATATATAGGGTAGTCACTAACTAATCCCTAACTGGTAATGCAAGAAAGACAATTGCGATGTGTAGGACACATTCACAGAATGGAAGAAATAATTGTGAGGCAAATCTTTAAAGTCTTATCGCCAAAAAGTAAAATTAGAACAGGAAAACTTAAGAAAAAATAGACGGAAGAGGCAAACATAGCAACAAACCATAGAGAAGTGATATAGAATACAGTGAGAACAGCGCAAGATCGGAATGAATAGAAAATTTGGTGCACGAAAACGAAACGAAAACAAGACGAGATGTGACAGTTCGACAACAACAAGCGTTACACGTAAGGGTCCACTAAAGTATCGCAAGAAATTAAATTAACGATTTCAATTGTCCCCATAGCTACGTTAATATGCCACCTTTCTACTTTTGTAAATAGCAGACACGTCCATAATTGTAAAATAACTGAAAAAAATTCAAAAAATCATTAGAACTAATGATGGAAAGTAGGTTTACGATATATTTTCGACTTGAATTTTTTTTATCCTTTACATGCAATCCCAGTTTAAATATTTATCTAATTTAGCTTTGCCCCACACCGCCTCGACACTCCGCAAGGGGTACAAACGAGAATCACGATCATGATCATGCTGGTGATGATTATGATGATGATGATTAAAATCAGAAGAATTCCGAAACTCCTCAACAAATTAATTTTGTTACGTACTATACGCATCTTCTTTTACATTGACTGCAGTTCGCTTTCCAGCGTTCAAGTAGACGGGCCTAACCCCTGCGACGAATAGGGAAAGGTTCATGTGTAATGGTTTGCCTATTTAATTTTTAGTTCGGGTCAGTTTAAAATCCTCTAAGTGTAGGCTTTGGATTATCTATATGTGTATCAAAACTGTAGTAGATCATAAATAAAATATTAAAGATGTCATTTTGTTTTTGTAGATATTGGTTTTGCAAAAATTCCAACACGACCCCCACTTGAACGCATAAACCAGTGCCTATTATGCTTTCGTGTTGTCCTTTAACTTAAAAAAACTGCAACTTGGAAATTAGCTTCTATTTCGGTCCCCATGGCCCCTTCGAGGTGGCCGTCACGTGTCGCCGTGGGGTGCAAGTCGCCACGCGTCCGCCACTCCAGCGGAACACTGCACGTATTCATATTAATATATCACGCTTATTTCGCCTGACCGCCCCCCAATACACTCGAAATGGGCCCATGGTTCGAATCTATAAACATCCGAATTTTTATGATCTACATGATAAATTATTCCCGCTGTTTGTTGTGATTTTGCAATGCACGCCTAACAATGAAAAGATTTTGGCACAGTTTTCTGTGAGAAAAATTTGTAACTTAGGGGGATAAACGAAATTAATGCGTTAGAGATTAATGTGAAAGGGATAACTTCTAAAACAGATCAGTGACCTTAAAAGTCTGTATGAAACAGACCGGTAATGTTGGAATGGCTCAGGTTGTTTTGGCCTGAAATAAGTATGTAATGTGATAACTAAAAACATTATAAATATTTGTTATTTAAGTAGTGTCAAAATAGAATAAAATAATTTGGAAGGAATGCGATGAAAGCCGTCCTTGAAATTTAAAATCTACTTTTTACGTATACAAATCATCACATTTCTTTCCTGTCAAGGTGTAAATTCGGTTACTGAAATGTTAGAGATCGAACTGCAGCCAATATAAAAGGCAATACATTTAGTAGACAACCAAACACATTGGTTACAATGTCCTAGATTTATTCGAATTTTATTAAAATTAAATTCTTCTCATTGGGATTGGAACCGTTAAGTTTTTAAAGAATATAATAAGCTTTAAAAAATTCACTAAAAGAAGTGTAAATGTATCATAAACGTATGTTGATTTTACCGTATGTTTACAGTACTTGCAAACACTTATACAGGGTGTCCTTTAAATACCTTAAAAGCTCCAGGTAGCACTCTTCTGTAAGAAATACAGTCCTCAAAAACACTAACACGAACTTCCTATAGTGCTTACTTTCCTCACACGAGACACTTAAAGAATATTATACTTGGCAACGTTGACGATGTCTTTGCATTTATGGAGAATTTAATTAGTAGGCCGACATTACATGATAAGTAAATCAAAGATTTTGACAAATGTCGAAAAACAAATTTTCTACTTTTCATCACAATACCATGGCCTTGCACTGTTGTCAAATGTAGTATTTACGAAATTTATCATTTTTAACACGTACTTCCAGAAGGAGCAACTAGAGCGTCAACTCAATATTAATCTTACACATAATCAAGTGGCAGTCAGTCACTTATCGGCAGATACGTGCAACATTAAAGTTCTCGTTATTGTTTCCATGAAATTCTGTTTTAAAGATATGAACTTTAACACTCTCGTACAAGAAAACTAAGCTCCAAATACCTACTTTTTTTTGAAGATTTGTATTAAGCATTCATAAAGGAAAAATTCTACCTGAAGCTTTTAAGGCATTTAAAGGACACCCTGTATTATCATTCTCATTACTTTTTTCAAAAACATTTTCGTTATAATTTTTGATATGTTGTCAGGTAGTTAAAAACAGTATGAGGAAAGGCATAGCTACGGTGTCAATAGAAAACAATCCTTTTAACTTATATTGACTTACTTCAATAGCTCTTTAACAAAAGCTTTTTGTGTTAATTTTCAAGTATGTTCGTGTTTGCATTTTCTATGTGTCCCAACTCTATCATTGTTTTTTTCGTTTCTTGCATGACACCTTATGCCCTTGGTTTTCTTTTTGTGCATGATCCTTATCCTATTCTTTTCTTTCTCCACACTACCAGAAATTAAATTTTTACTTACTGCTCTCAAGCGGAGGTCGAAGTCTTTTTAACAATTTTCTTAAACTTAAATTAATATTACGCCAGTAATATATTATAGGTTTGCTGATTATGTTATTTACAACTTATTATTCAATACTGAGTGTGGTAGTAGCTCAGTTGGTAGAGCGTTCGCTTTCTGAGTAAAACATCGATTTTGGCTTGGGTTCGAAGCCTAGGCATTACTATGCGGATTTATGAAAATCTTGTCTGCAATCCACCGCACACCATTTTCTAAATCCGAATTGCAACTGTGGGATCTTAATGCTAAATTCAACGTTAAACTGTAGGTCCTCCGTGTTTCTACCTTAGCGCTGAGGAGAAACACGTGACAGAGAAGAGGCCGATGTCCAGCAATGGGACAAAAAGGCTGTTAATGATTGAATATTGAGGAGTAGAAGAGAGTTAATTTAAAAATGTTACTATAAACATTTATTATAGTGTGATATTGTATAGCAGCTGACAAATATGCTTTATATGCTATTAGTTTCTATTTCCACTTATATCATTCGTATATTTCTGAAGAACAATTATTTTTTGGTATAATGTTTTATTACTTGGTAGAATTGTTCACATAGTTCAGTTTATAAGTTTATTCGTATTTATTTTGGTCCTTGCTTAGTCTATCTTCTCGTGTAAGTCCATTTCGCTTTCTCACCATACATGTGTAGATTTTCTCACCTTAGCGAGTATAGTCTCTACCGGTGCTAGTCAAATATGCGGAAAAAGGAGACTAATGTTATTTTTATCTATACACGAAAGTTGGATACTGAAATAATTATTTATGTAACAAAATTTTTCAAACACGGATGTACATTCTTCTTAATGTTAGTTTTCTTAATATACAACTACATAGTTTTTAGAAACCTTAGAAGGTTGATGCAAATACATTTACGTAATTAAACAGAGATTGGTTACAGTTTGAAAAATCTGAGTTAGTTGCGCCCATTTTTATTTTAATAATAATATATCTCAAATCAGCTTTCTTTTATGGTGTTATCCTGAAATTCTCAGTCTCAAATTCCAGCAATCCCAGGTGATCTCAGGAGCGTACTGTTTTTATCGAATTAAGTTTCGAATTTTGAAAGGCGCATATTAAATTTGGTTAGGGGTCGGCCGCGCGATTTTCCAGCAGCAGGTCGAAATCAAATTCCAAAAACATAAATGGATTTCCAACAAGTAATGGCAATATTAATAGCAATCTACCTCGAGCCCGACTTATTTCCTGAACTACAGTCAAGTTTCAGAGCATAACGAAGAGTCTTTGAGAGATAGTACATTAGATAATCCAGGCGGCGCTGGCGCGCAGGGGGATGGGTTGTTATCCGGGTTTAATTTAAAATTAATATAGCGCAGGCGGCGAGTGCCGGAAATGAGCTTTAGGGCCCGTGACGGGGTGTGAGAGGAGACCGTCGGAGGTGGAGGAAAGCTTTGACTTTCCGAAGTTAGGCGTCTTGATCACATTGCTGGAGACAGGTTTAGTTTGCTTAATTAGGAATGGGCGGACCTTTGTTAATTATTTTAAGTTCGCGGGAATTTCTGATTTTGAAGTGTGCAGAAATCAAATCGTCCCTCTTAGATAGTAAAATATGTGAATATATATGATTAACACATAATGAAATGAAAAGGTTTTTCTTGCTTGAGTCACAGGAACAATATCAAAGATTTTATTTAAATGTCGTTGACGACCTTCCACTTGCTTCCCTAAGGTTACCGGTGACACAAGAGAGTAGAACGGGGACCTGCAGCTTTACATAAGCCCTGAACCATTAGATTGCAATATACTTAATCTCAAAACAAAGTTTAGTAAGACATCTTAAGTGTTCCAAGTTAAGGCGCCCAAAGATTTCTACGAACATAGGCAACTCATTCAACATTTAAATACCGCTGGCGGTTATCCTCGTGTATTCCAACAGAGCAAACCCGTTTTTAGCATATGCATAATTGGGAGTTTAGAGTTGCTAGAAGCAAATTACCGTCTTCGAGTTAATTCTGAGTTAAGCCATGTCTCGTGAAATCGGGGAGAGAGCTCCAAATATTAACAATTTAAAATTGCACAAATAATTAATCATTCATCGGGAACTTCTGTTTCGCAGCAATTTTTTAAAACCTTGTCATGAACCTCTTTACCTTTAATATTACTTCTATACATAAAAAGGTTCGTAGATACAATAAGCCAATAATGGCTGCAGTACTTAGAGTACTTAGAGATGCTGGGAAAACCACGTCCTAGATCTCGCTCTTTCAAATCAACAATCAGCATACAGAATAGAGAACTTCTAGTCTATATTCTGGGTGTAAAACAAGAAACGCAAACATAAAAACGTTACCTATATGACGAGGGGAGGGGGAGGATAGCACAAAACCTTTCATTTAACAGAGTCCTTTAAATTCTTGCTGCAGTTTTCAGGTTTCCTTCCAAGATTTTTAAGATTTATGTAATAATTTAGGAAAACCATCGTAATAGCCCTTCTCAATCTTAATTTGATAATATTTTCTCGCCAGGTTTGACTAAATAGCTGTCCCAAAATGTTTAAAATTATTCTGTTGCGATTTGTATTTTTATTGGTATATCTACCTATACTATTTCTTTTTCGTTTTAAATTCGTTAAGGTTATTCTTAAATCGGTTTCCGAAAAACATATAAATTTTCCTAAATAATATCATATACATCAGTAAATACTATGAGATTGAACAAGAAGCAGTTTAAATTCTGGCATTTTCAAATTCCCTAAATTTATAGAGGAGACAATAAAGACATTGTAACGTTTTCAAAAAACTATATAACAGGAGTTCACACACTGCATTTTGAAATGTTTCTGTGGTCACGTTTGAAGGAACAACTTCCTATAAATATTTTAAAAATCTTAAATCTATTTGTTGATATTATTTTTATTATTATCAGTTCAAATATTTACTGTTTGAATATTGACAATCTGAGAGGCATCTGCTTCCAGTGTTCCATGATGCCATTTTTAAATTTCTACAATTCACCCACGGAATAATAATATTATTAGTGTGAGAATATTGATGTTTTATTCTAATTTTTAACGTTCCTAGTATATTAATTGGGATATAGGAACCTAATTGTTAATAAACATACATATGTATACTACTACATATAACACATTAATACAAAATAATTACTATATAAAAATTGTTATAATAGATTTCAGATAAATAAATCAAGGAATTGTAAGATAATTAATAACTCAACGTAACAGTATTAATAAGTTCAATAGTTCTTAACGGTTTTACTAGCATGGTAGATGTTTCAACGTTTCAACACCCTATTGTACCAATAATATTATATTTACGAATTAATTATTATGAATTCCAACATAGTAACGTAAGAAACTATGGAAGTTAATAAAAATTATGTTATACAACCCGCCACGCACAATTCTCCAATCCAGTCAATGCCTAACATCGTTTCTGGTATTTTTGTCGTCCGAATTCCACGTTCATACATAAGTCGCCCGTGCATCACCTTAGCGCTGAGGAGAAGCACGTAGTAGAGAAAAGTGCCGATGCCCAACAGTGAGACGCAAAATTTCTTAACGAGGATGTAATAAACTATTGTCACATTAATATAAGACAGATTTTAGAAAACTACAATAACACGTTCTATGTGGAAATAAACAATTACTGGGTTCGCCTTCATGAAAATTATTACGATCTCGTTTCCGGGCAGACAGGAATTATGATTTTTGGTATTAGATTGATAGTTATATATTTAACAATGTTAAAATAAACATCCTGTAGTCTCATTCTAGACGCATCTTAAAATATTTAACTGTGGTAATATCTATGGCTTCGTAGCTATTTTTTAGTTACAAATAAAACATAAAAATTACAAATTAAATCTTAAATATAACTGTAAAATTTCCGAAAAGATAATTACTGGACTCTAGCTATATGAAGACTCAACCCTTACAGCGATCGTATTATTACTAAATAATGACTTTTAATGAGTCTATTTTAGCCCATACTTTTCGCAAAGCCCTACCCTACACAATAACATTTAAACGGATTAGATTTTCCAAAATAATTCCCCACTTTTCATCCAAAACCAGTCAATTTCCCGCTTACAGGCGTCAATAACGAAACAATTTATCGGCGAAAGTGTGCAAAAGTACATCCTCGATTTTTTCGAACTGATTATAAATTAGGGTATAAAATTGAATGGCATGAAGCAGCGAGAGGTCAGATGGCACGAGCGAGTCCGGAGTGCGGAAAGCGCTCGCTCTGAGTGAAATTGGCCGCCCCGGGGAGGAAGTGTCCCGGAGACAGCGGTATCCGCCGGCAGCCCGCTCTTCCGACTACACCGCTCCGACCACTTCACTCTGAATTTATTTTATTTGTTACGTACTTTGCTATCGGATATCATTCCCTAACTGTTAAATAAATAAAAGGTAATGGCCGTTTGTTGTTTGCTCGCTTTTAAATCTGGAACCGCGCCAAGATTACTCGGAATTGAAGCGGCAAGTGAAACCTGCATACACCCATGTGGAGGAAACATGTGGTGATTCAAAACGAACGGTAGAAGTGCAGTTAAGGAAATGCTATGAAACTGCACATCTTGGAAGCAATCACATCCTCACTAATATTTCAAATAAGAATCTACACACATTGACAAATTGATTTGCAGAATCTTGATTTCCATCATCATCAAGAAGAAACTTTCTTTGTCAAGTCAAAACCAAATAGTGCTTACACGAATTGGAGAATTTTCATGGTATTGTTAGAATATTGAGAAAATCTTAAGGCTCAATTCAGAAATATGCAATTCAGGGTGGATAGAGCTGCGACTCACAACCCAAGGTATCATAGATTCGATTCCCGAACCTACCATAATATCTAGGTGTTTTGGTAAAGGGATTTTCGGTTCCTAGATCAGCTTAACAGAAAATAAGAACCTACGGGGGAGAATAATAGGTAGCTCAAGCTTATACTAGTCACATTACTTTCCTTGGTATACCAATTGGCGCTAGTGAAAGTATTACTTTAAAACCTGAAGAAAAATTTTTTTTTTAAATTTATTTCTCATAAATTTACAATCTGCCGTAAGGCAATAAGCAAATGACGTATGTAAACAAGTAAAAGTTAACGAGATGTTAATGACTTACATTAAAGCCTTAACTTAATATTTCTTAATCTAATTGATTATTTAGTAAGTATGGGCGTATATAGTTACATCTTATCGATTAGGTAAGTCTAGTATGTGATATCCCTTAAGGCGATATGTTGTTTTACTATTATCCAATAGGTTAACAGCTAGCATATTAGGATGTGATTCCAGTCTCTTTACGTATCGCGCACTAGCACACTGAACTTGTTCTTTCACAGACATTATTTGTAAGTCACGGTGTATTATGGTATATCCTTTGCCACGTACCATGGTGCATTAGTAATAGATCGAAGTGTTTTGGATTGGAATCATTGTAAGATTTCCAAGTTTGATGAACTCGCAGTGCTCCAAAGTTCCACTCCATAAGTCCACACTGGTTTTAAAATCACTTTATAAACAAGAAGTTTATTTTCAATGGATAATGTAGATCGCGGGCCAATTAGCCAGTAGAGTTTAGAATATTTTAGCCCGAGCTGTTTACGTTTAGCGAAATTGTGCTTTTTCCAGGTGAGCTGTCTATCAATGTGCACTCCCAAGTATTTGGCATTTTCGATTTGTGGTAGCGGTTGATTATATAGGAGAACTGTAGGACAGGTGTATTTACGTAGGGTGTACGTTACGTGCACCGATATAGTTTCATTGGCCCTTATTTTCCATGTTTTTAGCCACTCTTGTAACTCGTTTAGTGATCGTTGTAAGTACTGGGAGGCGATCCTTGGTTCTTCATTTACTGCCATTATTGGCGTGTCATCGGCAAAGGTAGCAGTGGTTGTATGTGGTGATGTTGGTATATAAGATGTGTAAAGTCGATAGAGTACAGGCCCCACAACACTACTCTGTGGTACACCAGCTTGAATAGGATATAAACATGTGATTACATCTTGGTTTTTTACCATAAAATACCTATCACTCAGGTATAAATTGAGAAGTTGATAATATGGATGGGGTAAATTTCGTTTCAGTTTATATAGAAATCCCTGGCGCCACACTTTGTCAAAAGCCTGTGTAATATCCAAAAAAGCTACTAACCAGTACTTCTTGCTTTCGAAACATTCTCATATGATCTCGACTACGCGGTGCACCTGTTCGATCGTAGCATGTTGTTCTCGAAAGCCAAATTGATGTTCAGGGATGATGTTTTGTTGTTCCAATACTGGCTTCAGTCTTTTAAGAAATATTTTCTCAAATAGCTTTGACAAAATGGGTAACAAGCTTACGGGACGATAAGATGTAACCTCCTCTGCCGGTTTCCCAGGTTTAGGTATTAATATAATTTAGGCAGCCTTCCACTGAGGTGGAAAGAATCCCTGCACATAAGAGCCTTTTCTGGTAGTTGTTTGATGCTAACGCCTGAGATTAGGTCATAACTTGGAAACTTAGGATTTACGTTTTTTGCAATCGTGGTTTTCACTTCATTGATCTTTATTGCCTTTGTAGGAATAGCTAATTGATGAAGAATATCCAGTGCCTTTACGATTACATCATCTTCCTCCTCAGTAATCACCCGGGGGAACGGCTGAAATACATTTGCTAGATGTTCTGCAAAGGTGTCTGTTTTTTCCTGATCGTCCCTAACCCAATTTATATCAGGTTTTCTTATGAGCGGAATATGCTCCTACCCTTGCTTCATATTTCTCGTGGTTTTTCATAGAGACTACTCAGTTGCCTCAGTTGGTGACAGCTGTATGAGATATTGTTCTATTGTCAGGTTTTTTTCTTCTGAGATTAGTACTTCCAAGTCTCGAACAGATTTGTTAAATTTATCCTTATCATGTGGAGATCTTGTTTCCATCCACACTTTGCGTAATTTTCTCTTTTCAAGAATGGCCTTTTTAATAGAGTTTGAACAATTCTGCTGTTCCTTGAGTGTGTTTGTTTCGGGAGTTGAATCCCAAACTGCGTTTTAAATTGCGCATGTTCGTTTCTGTCCAGCCTTATCTATTTCTTCCGCAGTTTTTAAAGAGAAATTTAGCTCCGATTTTTCTTCTACTAATTTTCTGAATAATTCCCAATCAGTCCTTTTATTGCATAAAGTTGCAGGTTTATTTTCTCGATTATCTTGTTACTTAACGTAATCATTATCAGGGTATGATCTGATGACAGTTTTAAGTTTTCCTCTATTAAAAGATAATCTCTATGAATCCCTTTGGTAACGCAAAAATCAAGTAAGTCTGGTATTTCGTTCCGATCGCTAGGCCAGTATGTTGGTTGCCCGTTGACTGAGGTTGTTTTTTTCCATACATTTTAGAAGTTCTCGTCCTTTGGGAGTGGTTAATCTGGAGCCCCATGGAGCCTTTTGTGCTTCGCATTGTAATCCGCTCCAGCGAAAAATCGATTTCCAAGAGTGGTAAAGAATTCGGTAAATTTATTTTCCTTAATTATGTGCCTTGGCAGACAATAAATTGCAGAAATAGTTATCGGTCCTCTTAGGTCTTGAATAACAACACTTGTTGCTTGTATGTGATCAGTTTGGGATTTAAAAGATTCATAGTGTTTAATGGAATTTAATTTAATGATGATAGAGCACTACCACCATGAGCCGTTCCATCCGAATGCTTGGTGTCATAAATTTTGTAGTTATGAATTTTGAAAAAAATTGAGATTTAAATATTTTTACCCATTCACTCTCTAGATCAAAGGGATACTTAATCAATACATTTAATATACATGGTGACATAATACTGCGGCTTTGTTTCCTAATGTCTTTATTATAGCAGATTGGGGAAATCTTTAAATACAAAAGTTATCTGCTTAATTACTGTGCATAACCTAAAATTATTGCTGACTATACAGCATATTTCGTTTTCGTGGGACAATTCTTTATTTTAAATAGAACATTCTATATATCATAACATTTTTGGATTTCCCATATTTTTATCTTTACAATGATATAGGGTTTTAGGTATCTATCGCTAATAATTTCGGTAATAATTAAGTTTTCCTTAAATCTTGAAAAAATAACGGTCTGTCGTTAACAATTAGTATCTAAAGAACAGCATATAATTTTTTAAAATTATTTTGCAGTTTACACGAACACATTTTTAGATAAATGTCGTAGTGTTTAGAATTTAAATATCTTATACAGGATTTTGCCTATTTACAACCACATTCAATAAAATTCAACTCCTAATATATAATCCTTTTAATTGGAACACCATATATATTTTTAGATTTTCGAGCTTATCGTTCAATGACCTTCAACGGGATATGCGGTTTTACATGACCTGTGCTTCTAGTTTGGAAAATATTAAAAAACGATTAAAAGATTTTCAACAGTTAGTATCTAAAGAACTGCATACAAATTTTCAAATTATTTTGCAGTTTACACGAACGCATTTTCAGATAGGTGCCGTACTGTTTCAAATTTAAATATCTTAGACAGGATGTTCTTAATTTAGAACCACATTCAATAAAATTCAACTATTTATATCTTATTTTTTAAAATGGAACACCGTGTATATTTTTCTATTTACTAGCATGTCGTTCAATGACCTTTAAACGTATGTGCGG
>JABXWE010012251.1:0-24778 GCA_014611495.1 Limonius californicus
GTCTTTCTAGATATTTTAGTGAAAATAAGTCTCTCACAGTTCTTAAGCTGTTACCATTCTGATACTACATTAGAATTTCCACTTTTTCGTCTTTACTGTACATGGTTGTATAAAAAACGCAAGAAGACACTAAATAAGATTAATTTTATTTTTTAACTTTGAATTAATTTAATTGTTTTGGTCACAGCACGCTTCAGTTGTCTGTATAGTTGGTTGCCTACATAATAGGCGTAGTTGACGCGTTCTTTTTAAAAGTATACATACGCAATGTATACTAAAAAGGAAAATTCCGTGTATATTTAATAGAATACTTAAAGTGGATATGCAATATCTTATACAAGGTGTTTCTAAAAGATCTGTACAAAATGCTACCACATTCCTGAAACCAAAATGGAACGATTTAACCCAACTTACTGATATACAAAAGTGTATTGTTACGGAATTACAGCCTTCTAAAGTGAGACTATATATGTTGGTGTTATTTAGTTGAATTTTAATATCTCTGCATTTTCGTTTCCATTTAAAGCATTTTTCACGTCGATTTTACGTGAGGTATAGTCGAGTGCCGTCTTATTTGATGGGTGCGTAGTCCGCAGTCAGGTAAAATAACCGGTTGAAGTAAGATGAGTGGCCACGTGCTCAGGAAACCAGTGACCAAAAATAAATGTCGAATTAAATTTAGCTACTAAAATACAATAATTAAACCTCTTCGCAGTTAACTAGGAATCAACATTTGTTTACCAATATTTTACACGGAGAGAAATTATTTAAGTGCAATACCTGTAATTATACAAGTTCACATGACCGCAATTTCGAAGCTCATATGAAAACCCACACTGGTGAGAAATCATTAAAGTGTAGTATATGTATCGTAGAGAATAAAAACAAAGTCAGATCCCACAAAATATAATCCCATTATGAGACAATTGGACATCAACCAGTTTCTTGCAGTATATGTAGTTGTGTAACTACACAGGAACGTTATTTAGAAAAACACTTGAAAACCCATACAGGCGAAAAACCGTTTAAATGCGGATACTGCAGTTATGCAGGTATACGGAAGGAGAGCTTGATACTGCATATTAAAATTCATGAATAACCAATTCTGTAGAGCAGATATGTAAATGTGTGTTCAGAGAGGAACGATTGTCTTTTTAATACAATGTGCCCTAGCTGCCGCCAAGAAACGTAGTGTGATGGTTAACAATGAAAATTGAAAGGAAAATCAAAACGCGATTTGCTATTTGGACTTTACTTTTGAAATACGTACAAACAGATTTTTAAATTTCGCAACATTTCAGATGTAACATGGTAAGTTGTTGCTATGTTTTACCAGTGACAAAAATTGACAATTTAAAATTTTAAAATTCTGGCAAACATTTAAAATAGTTTAAATAGTAAAAGTTTACCCAAAAATAGCACTATAGAAATTAAAAGTTCAATACCTTCTCCTGATAAAGGTAAACAATAGAATTAAAATAATATTCGCCGTGATTTTCTTACTAATGACAATATTAGGTAAGGTAGGTACTGATGTAAATTTAAGTAGATATATTTACAAGAATAAGTAACTTGCAACAATAGCCAACAACGGACTGTCTAATCACAGACATGGAGTTTCGTCTTAAAGGCGGCTGCAATTGTGTTAGTTTTTCAACATTATATAAATATTAATACTGTCGAACTTCCATAATATCAAAGTTCTAAGGGACTGTACAGAAATACGTGTAATAAAAAATTCGTTATAAAACAGCAACTTTTTTTTGTTATTAAAACTGCTTAAATATGACAGAAATGAAACTCTAGTAATTTTGAAATATTTATAAGTTTATACAAACAATATTACTCAAAAAATCTCAATATTTTTTTGCTGTGATGTGCAATAAATAAAGTGTTTTGTTCAAAACTTATTTCACATTTGCTTAAACTAGAAAACACTGCTTTAGGAAACAACACTACTTTCTTGTTGTCTTCGTTTTCTTTCAAATGGTTTTTTCTTCAGTTTCTTCTCCAAAATATTTATTATTTTTTGATTTTAAATCCAATTGTGGACTTAAGTATCCCATATTTCCGCGCAGCTGATTCGGTTTTGTTCAAGTTTATTTTTGTTATATTTCCGAGTTTCAGGCATATTTAAAATTTACAAAACCACAATTCTATTGTTGAACGCGTCAAATACAATTATTGGACATCCGTCCAGTAACTGTTTAAACTGTCAAACCCATAATAAAAAAAAAAAACTAACGCATATCTAATTATTAGCTATCGGACAAGCAAATGACTTATGATTTGAATTAACAATTATTGGACAGGCGTCCAATAACAGAATTTTAAACAGGCTTTTAACGCAGTGGTTAAGCGCTTTGTTTGTTGTTAAAATTTTAACCTTAATAAGTAGTTCACGCATAATTTGCCAGTCATTCATAGCTCTTTTGATACTATAATCTTATTACTAGTTTAGATAATAAGAGGTGTATTATATTGTTTTGACTTTTGCAATTAGTCATACATACCAGACTTCATGCACACTGCCTCAAGGTCAATACAACAGTACCAATGAAAATAAATCTACGCGTGCTTTACTGAACACAAAACAAATTTAGCAGAGCAGCAGATCTAGCAAACACTTAATTAAACAGTATTAGAACTCTTATTTTTGAGATTAATGTGAAGGATGTTCAATAGCTTTATCAGAGCAGCAGATCTAGCGGATAATCAATTGAATAGTGTTAGGAGAATTCTTATGTTTGAGATTTGTGGCCAGGCAGGTTCAACAGCTTTAGCAGAGTAGCAGATATAGCAAACATTCAATTGGATGGTATCAGGATAACTCCAATTTTTGAGATTCATATGTGGAATGCTCAATAATTTTAGTAGAGCAACAGATATAGCGAACACTCAATTGGATGGTATCAGGAGAACTCTTCTTTTTGAGATTCATATGCGGGATGTTCAATAACTTTAGCAGAGCAACAGATCTAGTGGACAATCAATTGAATAGTATTAGGAGAACTCGTAGTTTTGAGATTTATTGGCGAGGTATGTTCAATAGTTTAAGCAGAACAGCAGATATAGCGAACACTCAATTGGATGGTATCAGGAGAACTCTTCTTTTTGAGATTCATGTGTGAGATGTTCAATAACTTTAGCAGAGCAACAGATCTAGCGGATAATCAATGAATAGTGTTAGGAGAATTCTTATGTTTGAGATTTTTGGCCAGGCATGTTCAATAGCTTTAGCAGAGCAGCAAATATAGCAAACATTCAATTGGATGGTATCAGGATAACTCCAATTTTTTAGATTCATATGTGGAATGCTCAATAACTTTAGCAGAGCAACAGATATAGCGAAACTCAATTGGATGGTATTAGGAGAACTTTTCTTTTTGAGATTCATATGCGGGATGTTCAATAACTTTAGCAGAGCAACAGATCTAGTGGACAATCAATTGAATAGTATTAGGAGAACTCGTAGTTTTAAGATTTATTGGCGAGGTATGTTCAATAGTTTAAGCAGAACAGCAGATATAGCGAACACTCAATTGGATGGTATCAGGAGAACTCTTCTTTTTGAGATTCATGTGTGAGATGTTCAATAACTTTAGCAGAGCAACAGATCTAGCGGACAATCAATTGAATAGTATTAGGAAAACTCTTATTTTTGAGATTTTTGGCGAGGCTTGTTAGATAGCTTTAGCAGAACAGCAGATCTAGTGAACATTCGATTGGATGGTTTCAGGAGAACTCTACTTTTTGAGATTCGTGTGCGGGATGTTCAATAACTTTAGCAGAGCAACAGATCTAGCGGACAATCAATTGAATAGTATTAGGAAAACTCTTATTTTTGAGATTTTTGGCGAGGCTTGTTAGATAGCTTTAGCAGAACAGCAGATCTAGCGAACATTCAATTGGAAGGTATTAGCAGAACTCTTCTCTTTGAGATTCATATGCGGGATGTTCAATAACTTTAGCAGACCAACAGATCTAGCGGACAATCAATTGAATAGTATTAGGAAACTCTTATTTTTGAGATTTTTGGCGAAGGATGTTCAATAGCTTTAGCAGAGCGGCATATCTAACGGACAATCAATTGAATAGTATTAGGAGAACTCTTATTTTTGAGAGTTATATGGGTTTTTTTTACTTATATTAGTACAGATTTTAAGGGTGCTAGTCAATGAAATTATTATAATTAAGTAAATCCCTCGATTTTATAATTTTTCACAGTTTTTTTGCCTTTGCTTTTTCAAGATGAACGGCCTATGCCTGGAGGAATAAAATGTATATTTTGTTTACTATTTCAACAATGTTTACAATTGCAGCAATCCCATGCACCTAGTGAATATTTTGCGCAAGGCAGTTATTAAAAAGGCACTGTATTTCGGGATTTACCAACATTCCATCTACAACGATGAATCATTATATATGGTGGAAGAAAATTTTTATCAAAATTGTAAATAATTTTTGCGCGTTGAAGAATGCTAACCTTGATCCTTGAGCTCTACCGAAAGCATGACCGTCATCAATGTACTTCTCATTTCAGGTGTATTTTTTATAACCAATATTGAGAAATACTTCATATAATACCCTTTCAGTATTGCTTCTAACCATTTAGAGCTCAGCTGTACCGCTAAAAAGTGTTATTGCCATCTTAAATGTGTAATTAATATTGTACATTTTACAATTAGCCACCATCAACGATCTGCCACTGTTCAGAAATATATTTTGTCCTTTACTAACAGCTTCTATTCTTTAAAAAATTGGTTGCACACGACTCGCACTGTGCTATGGGCGTTTACCACTCGCATAGCGTACATATCATTCACAATACAGCGCACGTGAGCTGTAAACCGATCTTCTTCCCTTTAGTGAGCTCAAGACATTTGGAAATCTTATTTATTAGTATTTAATTAGCATTGCAGCAAAATTATTAAGTGTCCAAATTCACGCTTTGTGAAGTGACCTTGTTTCTAAATATTCACCAATCAAGGTAAGTGATCTTCCAATCTTCCAAGGGACATCAATAATAAATTTCATAAATATTTAGTGCTTATTGCAAGATTGGATGTGCCAAGATGGAGTTCGTGTTAAATTCGAATGTGGATGAGAAACCCGAAGTTACCGATAACGAAGCCACGTGTGATGCTTTATATGGGAAGGAAATAAAAAAAGAACCGTATGGTAAGTGTCAACTGCATTTGTTCTTACATTAAATGGAATCTGTTTCTTCTGCGTCAGACCTGCCAACAGCAGGTATTATAAAAATCCTAATTTGGCAGCGCAGAACCAGAGTAAATTAATAATCTATATATATATAGGGTATCCGAGACAAGATCATATACAAGAGGATCTCGGCTACGTTAAGAGATACGAAGTCGGTTAAATGAGAGAAAAGTTGTGTAAATGTATGTCCCTCCCTAAAATGTATTAATTTTCAAAATATCTGCAAGCACTTCTGAAATATTCTTAAAAACTGACATTTGCCTTTTTCGAAAGTCTCTAATAAGTTGTTTATTATTGCAGTTACGCAACTGAAATTCGGTATTCTTACATAAGCGGAAACATACAATAGTCAACTTTGTTTTTCTTATGGGCGCCATATTAGACTTTTACATTTTTAAATAGAGCATAAAAAGTGCTACGCCTACTATGCGTACGCCAACAATAGAAATAATGTTAAAAACAAGAAAAACTGTTTTGACCTAGGTTGCTTTGAAATGTCCACTAAACACTTTAATTATCTTTCCAAAATAAATGCACTTGGATTTAAGGAAATTGATCTAAACAACGATATTTCTTGGATAATTAGCTCTACAATCACCGTGTCGTAATCTCTGGAACAAACTATATCTTTTACATAATCCCTTAAGAAAAAATCAAGGGGTTTGAGATCTGGGGATTGAGGAGGCCACCTAACAATGTAAGGATTATGTGATATCTTCCACATTATATTGAAGGATATTAAGATACCTTTCAGATGTAAGAGTGTTATTGAAAATTATTGGACCTATAATATTCCCATTTAATATGCCAATCCGTACATTGAAGCCCCGTCTAACTGGATGTCTGACATTTCTATTAATCGTGGGTTTTCATTAGCCCAGAACACATTATTTTTTCTGTTAAATAACCCTATTTGACTCAGCAGACCACATAATTTTAAAAGGAAGTTCCCGATTGTTTCGGCAATTTTCAGTAAATCATACACATAATACTAATCTTCTACGACTATCACCTTCATGAAGCCCCCGACTTAAAATGTTCTCGATAGGGGTGGAATTTATGTTTCTTTAAAACTGCATGCGCTGTACATTTGGAAACACCAACAGCAGCTTCCTTCCACGGAGAGATGTACGTGAGTGTCAACAACAGTTTGCGGAACCAAATACTCAGAGTTTTCATTAACTTGGCGAATCCTCTTCAGTTTAATAAACGATCCATAATTAATCAAATAGTTTTTTATTTTGAGAAAAATGTATTTCCCTGGTTGCCGCCTCTCTGGATATGTTTCAAAATACATTTGTTGAGCTGGTGATTCATTTCTGGAACTCTAGATATAACAGGCCAACATATAGTAAACTACTCAAAAATGAATCGGGATATTACAGTGTAAGACACTTAAAGGCAACACCAATTGCATTTATAATAAAAAACTATCAAAGCAACATAATGTAACGTCTTTTTAGTAATGAACATGAAAATAACAACAAAGGTATACGTTTAAAGAAGAAGTTGAACAGTATTATAATGAAAATCGTTATTGTCTCCATTCACTTAACTTCAATTTATTAAATTGTAATACCGCGTGGCATCTCCTCTGGCAGTAATAACGGCTCTGCACCTTGCTGACATACTCTCAATGCCATTATCAATATATTCTTGTGCAATTTGATGCCACAGTACCGGCAATACCACTCTCAGCTATTGCACAGTAGTAGGTCCTGGATTATGATAATTCAGCTGTCTCTGCAGAAGGTTCCATACATGCTCGATGGGGTTGAGATCTGTAGATAGCGGAGGAAGAGCAAGATGGTTTATTTCCTCATCTCGAAGCATCTCCAAAACAACCCGAGCACGACGCGGCCTTGCGTTGTCGTAAAAAAAACAAAATAGTCCCGTCCAACAGCGTTGCGACGGTTCAGAACATGGTCCATAATGATCGCATAACGTTGGTCCGTGAGTGTACCATTAAAGATGTAGAGGTCAGTACGCCACCTTAAAGATATTCAGCCCATATCATAACACCACCACCACCAACGACAACGACTGGTTGGGTATACTGAGGTAAGATACGATGTCCGGCACTACGATATACTCTTGACGCCGGCTATCATTGCTGCTCCTCAAACAATCGTTTTCTCGCAGTTTGACTGAAGACTCGATTTTCTGTGGCATTCTGGAGCACTTGCTGTAGATGTCGAGCAGTTGAAAAGGGGTACTTTTTTGCATTAATTACCAGAAGTCGATCATCACGAGGTGTTGTGAAGCGAAAAGATCCACTTCCAGGCCTTCTTGCAGTCGTACCTGTTTCCCTAAAGGGCACGTGAAATTACGCTCTGCGTGGTTCCTAACATATCAGCAATGTCGACCTGGAGATCTCCTCTTTGGTGCATAGCAACGGCTAAATTTCGTTGTTCTATTGTTAAACGGTTTCTCTGCATTGTTGTTTATTATTAAGAACACAAATGTATCACACGAATAAAAAAACAGTGAAAAAAAAGATCTTAAGAAGTCATGAAAGATTATTCAATCAAACACACAAACTCTACTTGACACTAACACGGTTAAACCATTGCAACTGGATTCGATTGATTTTTGGTTTTTAACATCAAGCATTGCCGCTTGCTGGTTACGTTCGTTTGATTTTGCCGCTTCATATAAATTAATGTTTTATTTTAATTGACGCTCCGTAGTCGATTACTATTTGTTATTTGCAAAAGTGAATTTATGGGAGGTTACCTTTTCGAAATCTCTGAAAGGGAACGCGGATATGTATGTTTAGTCTGTATATGCCGATCGAAAACAGTTCTTAGAATCCTTTGTCTGCAGAATGACCTGGAAGTTCCACGTGTTAATTTGTTCTAGAATTCTTGTAAATATTTCGCAATATGGGGAAATATTTTCCGCTACTGCATATTTGCGGTGTGTTTTTTTGCCAGTCGACTTAAGATCTCCGTTGGACCCGGTTGCTCGTTAAGATCTCAGCGCCGACAAGTACTGAAAGAGAAGTCAGCCCAAGCTTCTGAGGGTGAACGCACGTGGTTTTGAGCCGGAGTTTTTTTGGCAGCGCTTCTGCTAACTTAAGTTACCGTATCACTTTCTTGCCTGGGGCAGAATATTCTCGACATTGAGTCGGATTACATATTAGCAAAGTATAGCGTTTTAGTAAAGACAACTTAGTGAAATTGTTATCTCGATCTGTGTCAGGAATACAGCCGTGACTCCCTCCACTAAGCCGTTGCAAGGCATAATCCGGCACAGCGGCGAAGATTTTGTTCCTGACAACAAGAACACCCAAAATTTCCCGTTTTCCTGAAGAAAGTTTTGGCGATTGCGTTGTCGTCATTGTGATCTAGCTTTCAAGGGTGTGCTTTTTGTCTGCTTCTCAAAGAGCCAGGATCACCCCAAATTGTGCAGCTCTCTACTCCCTGCCGGAGAAAACTAAGGTAAAAAATTGTTAATCGTGCTATTGTAAAAACTTGTTCGGAGATTCATTATATTGGCTTAAAGTACTGAACCCCCTTTTCTTGATGTAACGCAAAGCGACCTACAGCCGCCAGTTGCCATTATTTGTTAATTGTTGAAGGGTAATTGTAAATTGTAATTTTTGTAAACTCGAACGTCGCTGGCTTCGTAGGCCTGTTTGTTTAGTAAAGTAAATATCGTAAACGAGTGGCGGCGAGCTCTTTGGTTTGGACGTCCCAACTTCCCTTTTGTTCAACTATAGTTATTATCGTTTTGATTATATTTTGTTGTACTATGTGTGTTACCAATTTCCAGCAATAGAATTATATTTGTCTTAAAATTCACCATATCTTTTATATCTGCGTATTGTATTGTGCATGAATTTTGTAAGCATTATATACAGGAGGAGGCGCAACAAAGGTGAGTTCGATTCCTGTATTTTTTATGCTCTATTTAAAAAAGTAACAATCGAATATGAAAGAAAAGAAAAAAGTTTGACTATCGTATCGTAATTGTCGGATTTAAATTCCTCACTACCGCTTATGTAAGAATGCCAAGATTCACTTACATAACTTTAATAATAAAAAACTGATGAGAGATTTTCGAAAAAGCCATTTTAGAAAAGTGCTTGCAAATATTTTTAAAATCAATACATTTGCGCAACTTTTCTCGAATTTAACCCATGTACATCATCTTATATCGAACACCCCGAATATTCTTAAAACAATTACACAGTAAAATTTGGGATTAAGTACATTAGTACGCATACTACTTTATTAGTGTCATGTAGTAATTACTTAATTATTAACATAATGCAATAATTAATTTTTAATAATTTATTTCAGTAAAAGAAGACATTAGTGACCAGATACAAATAAAATCAGAAGTTCCTGATTCGGACGACGATCTTAATTATAAAGACAGTTCTACCATACGAGAATTATTGCATGAGGAATTGGATATAAAACCCGAGACTCTCCGCAGTCAGGAGGAGCACATAAGCAAGAGAGAAAAAAAATTTAAGTGTGGCATTTGTGGTTACGCATGTGCATGGAAGACCAGTTTAGCAAGGCATATAAAATTTCACACTGGAGAGAAACCGTTCAAGTGTACCATATGTAGTTATGCAACTATACAGAAGGGAAATTTAAACCTGCATATGAAAAGTCACACGGGAGAGAAGCCATTTAAGTGTGCTGTATGTGGTTATGCAAGTATAAAAAAGAGTTGTTTAATACTACACGTAAGAACCCACACTGGAGAGAAACCGTTCCAATGCCCTATGTGTAGTTATGCGGGTGTACAGAAGGACCATTTAAAACAACATATGAAAACCCACACTAGAGACAAATCGCTCAAATGCCCTATGTGTAGTTATACAACTCTACAGAAAGATCTTCTAGAACTACATCTGAAATCCCACACAGGCGAGAAACCTTTCAACTGCAGTAAGTGTGGTTATGCAAGTATAAAAAAGCGGTATTTACAACTACATATGAAAATCCATTCTGGTCGTAAACCATTCAAGTGTAATGTATGTAGTTATGCAAGTCTAGGGAAGGCTAATTTGGAACGACATTTGAGAACTCACACAGGAGAAAAACCATTTAAATGTAGCATGTGTAGTTATGCAAGTACAGATAAATATCACTTAGAAGAACATAAGAAATCCCACAATGGAAAGAAATCATTTAAATGCGCTATATGTAGTTATGCAACTGTAAAAAAGGAGTATTTAAAGCTACATCTGACGACTCACGTTAAGGAGAAACCATTCAAGTGTGGTAAATGTAATTTTGCATGTAAACAAAAGAGATCTTTAGATCGTCATATGAAAAACCACGCAGGAGAGAAACCATACAAGTGCAGTATCTGTAGCTTTGCAACTATAGAGAAGTGTTACATCAAAATCCACATGAAAACGCACACTGCACACAAACCATACAAATGTAGTGTTTGTAAATACGCAACTAGACAAAAGACAAATTTAAAACAGCACATGAAAATTCACACCGGAGAGAAGGCGTTCAAATGTGGGATATGTGGTTATACAAGTGTATGGAAACAATGTTTAGATCTACATATAAAAACCCATATTGGCGAGAAACCATTCAAATGTACTGTTTGCAGTTATGCAAGTGTACAGAAGTCAAATTTAGATCGGCATATGATAACCCACACTTATTCCACTGCACAGAAAACACATTCAGAGTGTAAATAGAAACGCAATATGGATAAAACCTGTTAAAAGTCTATTATTTTTAATTTATCAGTGTGTGAAAAAACTTGTATTACAATTATATATAAAAATTAATACTAAAGAATAGTAATTACAGTAATGTATGTGGTTGTACACTGTATTGCAAACACTTTTCTTTATTGAAATTTGTTTTTATTAATAAATCCATTACGCATTCCACAATATACATGGTTAGTAGTTTTGTATGGTTATTATTTTTTTATTCCATCTTTTTATCTACTCTAATAGTTATATCCAGAAACGGGAAGCAATTTGTTTTAGACGGCCAGTTCCAAACACTGTTTTAATTTCCGTCTGCTCTCTTCGCTCTAGGAAAAAATTACAGCAATATCAAGCTCAATTCTTAAGTTTTTGATTGCATAGAGATTGATTATCTCATGCTATTCTAACATAGACGCTGTTTGGAATGGGTCGGAGGTTGGGACCAAGGAGCCACCCTTACAAAATTTTCTGAGAAAAGTTCCATGCGTTACTATTTTGATCTATTAATTTTTCAGCTTTGTAGTCATTACAATTCAGTGGCGGTTTTTGAATAAGTGGGTATGGGTGCGACCCTCCATGATTAAAATCCTTTTCTGTATTTAAATAAGAATTAAAATTAACTAACTCTATAAAAGTTTGTTTTTATAGCGTTTTAACGTTTAAATTGTCATCCATTCCGTGATCTTCGTCGTAAAGTTCGCGATCGCCTTGCGCGGTTAAATATTCAGGCGTAAAGGTGGCATGTATTCGGCCCCCACGATTCTCTGTATTCGGCAAACATCTGACCGTACGTATTGTATGTATTGTTCCACCTTGGAATGCTGGCATCTGAAACCAAATTGGTGGTGGTCTGGTATCAGATTCTTTTCTGCAATTATTTTATTTAATCTTTTGACAAGAAGTTTTTCAGCTATTTTAGACATAATGGGTGATAATGGCTGATTGGTCGGTATGAGGCATGTTCGTTTGGTGGTTTACCCGATTTTTGGATTAATATAATTTCTGCTGCTTTCCATTGGGCTGGGAAGTAGGTATGTTAATCTGAAAGCTGCATTTACCAGTTGTGTGACCATGACTACTCCTTTACGGGCGAGTTCTTTGATTAGTTGGCCTATAATCAGATCATAGCCGGGGGCTTTCTTTGCATCGTGATTATGTATTTTACTTCATTCGGTTGATTGTCCTAGTTCTTCTAGGAATGTTTGAATTTCATTTTCTTCATCTTCTTCAGCGCCTGTAAGTGGTTTAAAAACATTTTCTAAGTAATTAGTAAAAGTGTTAGCCTCTTCTTTATCAGTTTTAGTCCATCCACCAGTTGGTTTTCTTATGGGTGGTATGAGTACTCTTGGTTGTTTTAATTTCCGTGTTGCTTTCCAGAGGGAGTATTCGGTGTCAGCTGATGGTGTTCTTCTTTCAAGGTATTCCTGAAATTAGTTGTTCTTGAGTTTTGTCAGGGACTCTTTCAGTTGTCGTGCTGCCGGTTGTTTTTGCTTTTGTAATTTTGGAGCTGGTATTGCCTCCCAGTCAGCTTTTTGTATAAGTTCAGTGAATTTTTGTTGTACTTCGGTTTCCAGTTCTTCCGTCTTTTTGAATGAAACCCTTGGGTTAATCTGTGCATTCATTAATTCTTTGTAAAGTGACCAATTTGTTTTTTGATTGTGCATTTTTAGTGCCTGTTCCTGTGATGTCATAGTTTGGTTTAATATCTAGATGGCCTGGTGTAATCCTTTGACTTTTCTGCATTTGCACTACACTTCGAAGATTTTTCTGTAGTATGGGTTTTCATATGTCATTTTAAAATAAGCTTCTGTGCACTTGTATGACCCCATACACTACACAGAAATGGTTCGCCTCCAGTGTGGATTCTCATATGTAATTAATTGTAAAAATTGTTTTGAAATACCTGTGTAACTATATATACTGTACTTGAATGCTTTTTCATAAATGTGGGTTTTTATATACAGTATTGAACATTATTTCCATATACTTGTATAATTACATATACATTTTAAAGGTTTCTCACCAGTGTGGATTTTTATATGTGCTTTTAAATGTTCCTTCTGCATACTTGTGTAACTTTACACAGTTCACTTGAACGGGTTCTCTCCAGTATGAGTATTTATATATAGTTGCAAACGACTCATTTTTGTGCTTGCATAACTACAGATACTGCACTTAAACAATTTCTCGCCTATATGACATTTCCTATGGCTTTCTAAGTTTCTCTCCCATTCACATGTATAACTACAAATGTTACACTTATAACATTTTTCTGCATTTTGCATCTGATCATCAAGATTGTGGAGAGTCTTTGTTTTTATATCCAGTTCCTCATGTAACAATTTTAATGGATGGATGGATGGAAACGTCGTCATTATTATGATCATATTCCAAACACAGGAGCTTCTGATTTAACCTAGAAGCTTCCGATTTTATTTCTATCTTGCAAGTAATATCTTCTTTTAATGCAATAAGGACATATGCAAATGAAATAGTTACAGAATTACACAAATAACGTGGCATAGACACTAATTTTATTTGCTGTTACAATAAAAATAATACAAATACACCGATTCGATTTCGTTCCATTGTAAAATATCACATGGAGCGCCTCCTACAATTTCTAATTCTATATTCGAAATCGGTGTAAACACGAAATCCATCGTAGCATATCAAATAATGTAAACTGCTCTAAATGTTTACAAATTATTTTTAATATCCTTGTAATTATAATATTAAATACGTTCGACGGTCATGAATATTTAAAAAGAGGGCAAGCAAAGGTTTGCAGACTGTGAATAGCAAACTTGCTAAATTTGCTGCTAAGTGAATTAAATACCAAGTACACATTCAAATTTTTAGTGAAGCAAGGGAAAATCGAATCAGTATTACTAAGTTTGCAGGTTATGTGGAAGTTGGATAATTAAACCTACTTTTAGTTAGACAGTTCTTTGTAAACTACTTTGAATGTATGTATTTAATAGGGCATAGGCGACATCAAAGTCATAAGATTATACAAATTTAACCTGTTTTTTTAAATTGCCTTTTGTGCCTTTTACGAGGGACAGATTTTACGGTCTTATCACTGCCCTTTATGTCTCAGACTGCCCCAAAAATATCTTATTAGACACTATTATTTTCTACATAACTTATTAAAGTTTGAGCTTGTTTCATAATTATTTTATAGCGTACAACTATGGTATATTAAACGGTAAAAGAGATTTTTTCAGAAAATTTCACTGGTTTTTTACTTTTCTACTTACCTATCCTCTACAGTCTACGCGTAAACACTTATTGCAACGTTTTTCGAGCTGTTGATTTTTAAAGAAAAATGTTTTGCTAGGTCTTTAAAATATTCGTGTTCAGCATTTTTCATTTCATTACCTGCAGTAAAGATACACCTTTTGTTTTCCACATAGCTGTGTATATGGAAAACTTTGTTGGTCATACTGTATAATGATTACTTCAATAAAAGACAATAGTATTCTTATTATTACATATTAAGCAAATTGAGATAAGGTTAAACTTACAAAAACTTTTATTTTACTTAATTGGCCCTGTGAATCGTTTTAACCCAGTTGAAACCAGCATCAATGTTTATTTTACACTAATCAATTTTCTTCCATAATGATCGAAAGTAGTTCAAATGACACAATTACTTCTCAATTTACATAACCTAAAAGAATACTTCGACAGTCCTCAGAATTGTTCTAAATGCCAAAATTTTGTTAAAAAATATTTCACTAAAATAACAATTTTTATTATTACCCTTTTTACAATAAAGGTGTGTGATATTTGCATAATTATTTTATACTATTACATTTTAGTACATTTGAACCGATTACTTACCTATTGCTCTAGGAATATAAGGGGGCAGATAACAAAGAATAATTGTTTAATACAGAAAATCGTGCGCATATCAATATGGATACATTATTCGATGCGAATGAAGATGTCAAACCTGATATTACCAGTGTGACTTCCTTAGTAAATCATTCGGATTCTAAATGCAATGACTGGCATCAGACTAAAATCAAGGAAGAATTATTTCGGAGTGAGTTGGAAACAATAGGTAATTTTGCATTGTACACCTAAAATCAATTCCAAGTCAAATAGTACAAGCAAGTAAACTATAATAGGATTTCCACAAAAAGAATTATAAATAGTTTAGGTATTTTTACAATGCATGCCAATGTAATTTGTAGCAACTATAATAATACGAAAACGTCCATTAAAATTGAACAAATATTAGTAGTTTAATGATATGCGGTAAAACGTAATTATTTCTTAGTTATTAAAAACTGGAAAAATGGGGAGTTTATTTAAAATAACCTTGTGCTATTTTAGTTACTTACGTAATTTTTAGTAACTCACATATAAACATGTTCATATGTTTCAGTAAAACAAGAAAAGGTTCAAACATGGGAATGGCCTTCAGAAGTGTCTGATATAAACCATGATATTCAATGCGATAATGATAGCACCGTCAAACTGGAATCATTACATGAAGAATTAGATATAAAAACTGAAATATATAGTAACAGTGAAGATCTTGGTAAAATAGAGCACACCATGCATAAAAGTGTTAAAACAAATACAGGGGAGAAACCTTTCAAGTGCAATATGTGTGTCTATCAAAGTACACGTAAGATTAACTTGGAAAGACATATGAGAATGCATGCAGGAGAGAAACATTTTAAGTGCGATAAGTGCGCCTATGAAAGTGTAGAGAAGATTAGCTTACAAAGGCATATGAGTACTCATACAGGAGAGAAGCCTTTCAAGTGCAGTATATGCGACTATGGAAGTGCATATAAAATTACCTTACAACGACATATGAGAACTCATACAGGAGAGAAGCCTTTCAAGTGCAATGTATGTGACTATGAAAGTACACGTAAGGTTCACTTGCAAGAACACATGGGAATTCATACAGGAGAAAAACCATTCAAATGTAATATGTGTGACTATGAAAGTTCACACAAGAAAAACCTGCAAAGACATATGAGGACTCATACTGAAAAGAAACATGTAAAGTGCACTAAATGTGACTATGAAAGTCCAGAAAAAATTAACATGCAAGAACATATGAGAACTCATAGAGAAGAAAAACATTTTAAGTGCGATAATTGTGATTACGTAAGTAAACGTAAGATTACCTTGCAAGAACATATGAGCACTCATACAGGAGAGAAACCTTTTAAATGCAATATATGTGAGTATGCAAGTGCGTATAAGATTAACTTGCAACGACATATGACGACTCATACAGGAGAAAAACATTTCAAGTGTGATAAGTGTGACTATAAAGGTACACGTAAGATTAACCTGCAAAGACATATGAGCACTCATACGAAAGAAAAACCTTTCAAGTGCCATATATGTGACTATGGAAGTGCTTATAAAATTAACTTACAACGACATATGAGAACTCATACAGGAGAGAAACATTTCAAGTGTAATATATGTGAATATAAAAGTGCAGAGAAGATTAAGTTGCAACGACATATGAGAACTCATACAGGAGAAAAACCTTTCAAGTGCGATAAGTGTGACTATGAAAGTACACGTAAGATTAGCTTGCAAGAACATATAGGTACTCATATAGGAAAGGAAGAAACCGACTGAATGCACAATTTATAATTGTTTGAACTTACTGAGGAATAAGTTTAATTGCTAGGATAATAATTATTAGGTATTAGCATTTCGAAACTTGTAACATGTTAATTGGCTTGAAATTCATTTGAAAATGTTGCTTTTTGCAGTAGTATTTGTAAGATTTTTCATGTAACTGTAATAATATTTACAAAGCAATCTTAAAAATTACATGTATTTGTTATAAACTAGCTAACTCTGTCTGTGTAGTATGATAATACTATAAATGAACTCTACAGGCAATTCAATCAGTAAGACTTATTTGGGGAGAGATTTTTGTGCTTGCATGTGATTACAGTGGATGCTTTTTAAATTTATTTATTTTAATTTACCAAATTTAGTTTATAATAAAGTGTACTACTGTTACATTGTATTGATTACTGATGCTTAAACATAATATGTCCGTTTTTTTTTAACTGTTTGTTAAGCCAGCTCAGCACTTATTTGCTTTTCATGGCTGTGTTGAAGAATGTAAGTTTAATCACTTTCACTTCACTATAGAGATTTTAATATGTCTCCTCACTACTAGCATTCATAGCTTAATTGCTGTCATCTGCACTTGATAAGTAGATATCTTGGGGGAGTTTTCTTTTCAGTCTTGTATGGATTTTTTGTTGACCTATTGGGTAACAGATGGTCGCTGGACACTTGTGTAGATTTGAGAAATGTCGCTTGCATATTTCCTTAATTGACTTTTTAATAGTGGGAACTCCTGTTGATCGTTTCTTATGTACCATTCCGCGTTTAAAACAATTCTCAAGACCTTATTTTGAAACGTTTGCAGTTTTTTTAATTGGGTTTCGCTGGCAGAGCCCCACACGGGACATCCGTAAGTTAGCACCGGTCGTATAATAGATAAATAGATAAGCCGACCGCACTCAACTTTTAGGTGGGACTTCCTGTTTATTATTGGATAAAGCTGAGCAAGTCTAGAATGAGCTTCGTTGATTTTTTTATTTATATGATATCTCCATGTGAGAGGGTTATCCAAATACACTCCGAGATATTTTATGGCACTATCATCACTATTCCATGGGATTTCATGGTTTTTTAACCGTATTTTGTGTGGGCTGTTTTTGCGTCGCAAAGAGAAAATTTTAGCTTCCGTTTTAGTGGCATTCAGTTCCAGTTTCCATTTAGCGAACCATTTGTCTACAGTGTTTACTGTATTTTGGAGTTTAGAGATAGCGGTATCGATGCATCTATTTTGACTAATTATAACAGTGTCGTCCGCGAACATAGCTAACTCTGTTTCCTCCAGTTCGGGAATGTCGTGTACATATATATTAAATAATATGGGCCCTAGTATTGACCCCTGAGGTACTCCCGCGTTAATTGTCTTTATATCAGATGTTCTAGAGTTGATTAGCACTGAGAAGGTTCGATTTTCGATGAATGAACTGACAATACGTAATAAATAACTAGGCACTTTCGATTGCATGAGCTTATATAGTAGACCTTTATGCCATACTCTATCAAAGGCTTGTTTGATGTCGAGAAAGATAGCAGCAGTGTAACTTTTTTGTTCAAAACCTCGTTCAATGATTTCAGCAACCCGATTCAATTGATGCACAGTAGAATGACTGTTCTTAAATCCGAATTGGAATTTAGGAATAAGGTTATTTATGTTCGCATGTTCTAGTAGACGCTTGTAAATTGCTTTTTCAAATACCTTGGCCATAGTCGGTAGGAGACTTATGGGTCTGAATCCAGATACCTCCTGCGGTTTCTTTCCTGGTTTGTGAAACAAGAGTATGTGGGCGTATTTCCACTTATCAGGGAAGTATCCAGTTCTCAGGCATGAGTTAAACACTGAGGCCATGTATGCAATTGCCTTTTTGGGTAAATTCTTTAACAGGGTATTTGTAATTAAGTCGTGTCCCGGGGCTTTCTTTGATAGCAATTTATTTATTATACCTTTAACTTCGTTCGGTGAGATGGCTACAATTACTCCAGATTGACGAGGAAATGTCTCCTGCAACGCTTTATGTATAGTTCGGTTATAGATTTCGTTATCGGATTCTTTAGTGGTTGTAAATGTACTAGCTAAATGATTGCTAAATACTGAGCACTTCTCCTCATCGGACGAATACGTTTTATTGTCCATTTTGATAGTAGGTATGTTATGATGTTGTTTCAGAATGCGCTTGCTTGCCCTCCACATTGTTGGGTCTTGTGGTTCGACATCTCGTATATATGACTGATAACTATTTATTCTGTGCTGTTCTAGGTCTCGTTGAATTTTACGAATCAAATAATTTAATTGCGATTTCGTTGTTGGGTTTCGCCTTCTGATCCACTCTCTTCGCAGTTTGTGCTTTTCCTTGATCAAATGTTGAATGCTGGGAGGTGGGTTCATATAATCCGTCACTCGTTTTGGTTTTTGTATAGTTGTGGAGGTTATGACTGAATCTGTTATTGCTTTCGTTATTGAGTGTACAGCTATATCGATGTCATCCCTGTTATTTAGTGCCTTAGGACATATTATATTTTGTTGTAATGCGTCACTGAACATGTTCCAATTAATTTTGCCATTAATTAGCCTCGGCTTTGTGTTAACCATTTTGGGCTTGTTATCAAATGTCAGGATAACCGGCAGGTGATCTGAGTCTAATTCGGGTAAGACAATCTGAGTAATTGGACTAGTAAAATTTTTATGTAGAATAACATCCAGAATATCAGGCTGATGGTCCATTCGATAGGGAATATAAGTTGGTTCAGAGGGCGCAGTGATCAATATACCATACGTAGTGAGCAGTTCATGTAGCTTTACGCCATCGGGATTGTTCGCTCTGCAGCCCCAGATTGTGTTTTTGCAATTTAGATCGCCTATCACCAAAGTTGCTATGTTATTGTCAAATAAGCTCTCAAGGTCATTAGCTGCGATTCTTCTATTGGGTTGCTTGTATATAGAGATGATCTTCAGTTTTTTTCCATTGAGAGTTCGAGCAGTACAGCCGTTGTTTCTATGTTTAATGTTGTTGGAGTTTCGAAATGGTAAGCGCTAATAGATCTTCTGGCGATTATCGCCACACCTCCCGATGCCGTATTCCCTGCTCTATCTTTTCTAAACACATTATATCCAGGTATGTTTAATTTTTGATTTGATAAAAGATGTGTTTCAGAAACACATAGGACATCTACGTTATGTCTTGCCAAAAACGCGATAACTATTGTGCGTTGGCGTATGATTCCATTTGCATTCCAATTAGTGATGATTAGGTTGCTGTATGTTTTGTTAATTTTATTTACTGGCATTTTGTAACAGAGTGGGGATTAAAGTTAAAATAAATTCTTTGATTTTCCCCAAATGGGGTGTGATCATTTGTAAAATTGAATTAAGTATTTGTTCGAGTAATGTAGTTGTTTCGCTTTTTTTATCATTGGTGGCATTATTTTGATTGTTAGTAGGTTCGTTTCGAACTGCATTTGCATATTTGTAGTAAGGGGTTGTGTACCTATGAACATTGTTTCGATTAGCTGTTAACTTTTTGTAATGCTCACAGCCTTTATAGTTTGCCGTATGTTCGCCATGACAATTAACACATCTTGGTTTTTCGTCTTTAGTTTTTGGGCACTGGGAATAGTGGTGATCGCCTAGGCATTTGACACACCTTGGAGGTAACTTGCAGTAGTTTTTGGTGTGAGAATATCTCTGGCAACGCGTGCATTGCGGTATAACCTTCCCATTACGTCTTGGTTCGACTGTTACTTTACAATAATAAAGAAAATTGAGGTCGTATATTGCATCTGCATTGTCTTGTTTATTTAGAATCACTGCACAGGTTGGTATTGGGTGCTTTTCTTTATTTTGTAATCTTGTAACGCTTACTACAGGGTAATTTTTGGCAAGCAGTTCATGTTTTATTTCTTCGTTTGTGATTGAAACTGGTACGTTTCTTATTATGACAGACATTTTATTAGATACTTCTGGGTTTTGGTAAGTGTGATAATTGACATTTCCTTGTGTATCAAAGTAAGCTGTGAGAGATCGAAAATCATCTATGCTAGTTAAATTCGCTTTAACCTGCGAGTTTTTATTTGTTATAGTAAATTCGCCTTTAATATTTGATTTGATATCTTGTACCAACTGTTGATAATTTAGAGCTTCGTGAATAAATATAGGTGGAATTTTTACCGGTTTGACTTCTTTGGTGCAATCCTCTTTATCGAACAGGCATTTTTCTTTTTGTTTAGGTAAATAGTATTTGTTTGATTTCACCAGTTCACTATTATCAAAAATATAGCGTTTATTACTAACTTGAGTTGGTGGTGACTCATTTGGACGTTTGCTGGCTGAAACTTGAGAATTCTGCGACAGATCTCCATTTTCAATTATCCTCACGTTCGGTTCGATATGCTGGTCTACTGACATTATTATGTCGGTGTTATGTTATGTTTTACTTGGGCTAGGTAGGGAATTAAAAGTCTTTGTCTTACATAACTGATTTATTATTATTTAGTCGGATCCTTCCAAGTCTGGTCTTAAACTACGACTGGCGATTACAAATCCCGTCCGCACAGTCTCAACCCTCGGTTGCCTACCTGGAGCTCGAATACCCTCTTTCCTGGAATGTGATCCTTCACTCCACAGTCGGTTTGATCATTTTTTGGATCCATTTTTCTGTTGACTGGACTGAAAACACTTTTCTTATTTAGTTTATTTGCCACTAAGTCTGCTGATAATTCGCGTAAATACGAAATTGTTGGTTGCGCCTATCGCGCGCCCGAAGGCGCACGTGGTGAGCGGAAAAAAGACCTTCAACAGCCGATAGCGATTTCATATACGTGTTGACAATAATTGAGGTAATTTTAACTATCACCGAATACAACGGCTTTGCTAAATCACTGCGCTACTATCTACACAACCGTATGGGTTCACGCCTCGATCCAAACTGTCCGTTTTTTAAAAGCACAGGCAATGTAGCAGTTTATTTGCGATTATTTTGACAACTGATTAAAACTCGGAAAGGGTGAATTGTAATCAAATAGTTTTAAAGAAATAAACAAGCGACACTACCTTCAAACAGACTTTTATACCTCAATCGGGCATTCTTAGAGGAAGGTTAGGCTACTCCACTCCAATCTGGGGCCGTTTTTTGTAATCCTAGACAATTCGGGATAGTGTTCCGTATACTTGAGATAAATTCATGCAGTGACAGATTGAGGTAATAAGTACTTTTCTAATTTGAGGCCCTGGCAGTCTTAAAATATTATATGAAAAATTTGGACACTACACAGATTATTACATGTTAGGTATTATAACTGTGTAGTACACCGAATTTATTTCGAGTGAAATATTTATTACAAATTTACAAACAATTGCACAGGCTATTTACTATAAGAGAAGTATCTAGACTTTGTTTTAAAAACAACTTAAGCGTCGGGCCAGTTATAAGAAATATACTAACCTCTTTTGGAATATTGTTTTGTTGGTAGCAAAGTAAAGAAAACTGAAAAGTGATTTTCCATTCAGATTATGATTTGCTACTTTATTTTCGTGCAGAAATTTTTCTAACTATTCTAAACATAAATACTGCATTTACATTTTAAATATATGGGACCTCTCGTGTTTGTTTAACATAACTTATGTAAAATCTCCCACTGAATACCTAGCATTCAAAGGTAATCTGGTTAGTTATGTAGGCTAAAGATGCTTATTCTACAGTTCTCACGACATTATGGTAAAGCACTTATCTTATAGCTCCCATGATATTGTATTACATTGTAGATAACGCAACATTATATAACGTGTGTATTAGAGCCATTTCAGTAGTTGTTAATTATTGTCATTCATGCTTATTGCTGCTTGTAGTAACTTAATGTACTCCAACATTTAAATGTAATTGTTGTAAAATAAAACATTTTTTTTGTAAACTAAGTCCACGGCTTATTTTACTGGCGCAGTCTTACGGATACTTAAAAAAAAGGGCATTACAACATTTTTTGCTCCTTTTTTTTGTGTATTAACACTTAATTAAGTAGTACCAGCAACCGTTCCTGAAGCCTTCAAACGTCCGGTAACCATCACAAGCTGAAGCCTGAGGACTCGCATCGCCACAGGTGAAGCAACGCTGGTTCCAGACAACCCAGTCTATTGGAGACAATTTGGTCTATCGCAGACCATCTGATCATCGAGATCACCCCAGAGATCAATCAACCGAAGGTTCGATTCTCTACACTTCTGATCCGACCATTTAAGGATGAAGTAAGATTTTTTTTAATTATTAAAGTGAAAAGTGTTTTTAAACCAATTTATAATAAAATTTAAAATATACTAACGTAATTTTAAGTAATTTTTAAGTTCAAGTAGATACTGGTAAGCAAGACCTAAAGCGAAACCATTAGGTTTTATAAAAAGCTTTAGTACTCAGTATCTATGTGTAGGAACCCTGTTAGGATTGTTTACTAATAATAATATTAATTAATACCTTGCTAAACGAAAATAAAAATATTTGTGAAAGTACTCAAAGAAAACTAACTATTGATGAGTAATCGAGAAAACATTCTCAGACCACCAATACTTTTATTAAACGACAGAATTATACCCGAAAATCAACCCCTGGAATTTAATATCCAACCAGAAATGGCAAATATATTCCCACCTGGATTTCATATGTCCATGATTACCGAAATACCAACGTACGATGGTAATCCCAGCACTCTATCAGAATTTATTAGATCAGCAGAAGTAATTTTAGACCAATTTTTGGTTCCAACACAACCCGATGCCTATGTTAATAAATTATTACTTTCGTCCATGCGTAATAAATTAAGAGGCAATGCACTCGAAGTAATAACGGGTTATAACTTTAATACCTGGGCAGAATTAAAAGCAACCCTTGTTACCAATTTTGGCGACCAACGGTCAGAACTAAATTTAACTATTGATTTAGCTAAAACTAAACAAAATTCAAGAGAAGGTCCTATCGAATTTTATAATAGAATTCGAACCCTTTTGGCAACGTTCAATTCTAAAATATCACTTGGAACTGAACACAACGATATTAAAGCTTACAAATTATTAAACGCAAAAAGTCTAGCACTAAGGGCATACCTCAGTGGCTTAAATGAACCTTTTGGAACCTTATTAAGAAGTAGAAACCCCAACAGCTTGGAACAAGCAATTGGCATTGTTCGCGATGAAATAGATATAAGATATTCACAAAATTCACACCGAATTAGTACTAATGTTCCCAATCACAAGCAAAATTCAAGCTATAATAATCCAACGTTTTCAAATTCACAAAAATTGCATACACCTCGTTTCAATAATATTGCCCCCAGTCCTGGTACACCCTTTCAAAATCAGTTTGCACCCAGACAGAACTTTTACCCCAACAATAATTTTGTTAAAAATCAAAACCCAACTTTGAGGTTAAACCCCAATACTCCACCTTCTAGATTCCCCAACCAAAGACCTTTCGATAATAGGAACCAAAATGTATTTGCACCACAGCGTGGTTACAAAAATTATATCCCTGGTGAACCAATGCAAATAGGTTCAGCAAACAAAAGACCCCCTACAATGCAATCTATCAACCCTAATAATCAGAAAAGACTGAATTATCAAAATACCCAAAGTAATCAGCTCAATCAACAATCAAATCGAAATCCAACTTTCCACCAAGCAGGATTATTCTATCATAACTCCGAAACTGATGAAATAGACCCAGATAACTTCCCTACCAATCAAGAACCCGATTTTTCTCACGAAAACTGTGACTACGAATCATTCGACGAAATTAACAATGTAGAACAAGAAATCAATGATGAAAGCGACCCCGTAAATTTTCACAACTAGCCTCGGAAAATTTAATCGAAACATTCAATTTAAACACACTAAAATCAAATTTACCGTATATCATTATCCCTTCAACCGGAGACAAATTATTACTCGATACAGGCAGTACAAGAACAATCATTGCACCCAAATTTGTAAACAAACATTTTCCCAATTCAATTGAAACGCAAAATTACCAAATTGTTACGTCACACGGTGTAACTCATCATAATCAAGTAGCTAATATACCTATTAAATCTTTATTTAAAGAACAAGGCAACCACAAATGCTACGTATTCAACTTTCATGATGAATATGTAGGCCTTATTGGTTCAGATTTATTATACGATTTACCGGCACAAATAGATTTTCGATGGATGCATGTGCAAACAAACACAACTATAGTCCCATTT
>JABXWE010012254.1:0-17121 GCA_014611495.1 Limonius californicus
GTCTGTTCTTTAGTTAAACGATATTTATATTTAATATTTGTGGCTAATTGGGGTCAATAAGTTTTGATATTTTATTGTAATTTGATTTACATTTAGTGATTATACTCGAGAATTACGCCAAGTATTTGTGTTTTATTGTGTCTTGCTGTTATATGAAAGACTTTAGCGTTATCAGTAAGGTAAGTCCGTTCTCTCAGGGAGATTCCTGTTTATCTACGTCATCTTCGAGACCAAGGGTTTATTTTTTTAAACAGGTGGCGCCTAGGCTTACTTCGAACCCCCCCCCCCCTCTTCGACTGTAGCTGTCGAACCCTTGTTCTAGATACCTGGACCTTACTGAAGCTGTCGTGAGATATATTTCTTTTTGGTGGAAAAAAAAATTATTTCCTTCGCGGTGTCGCCGTTCTTTTAGCTAGGCGTCACAAACTCTAAACTATAAATAATCAAGAGGAAAACTAAATCAAATGAGTTACTACTAAGAGAACTCTAACAACTTAATCAAAATCAAACTAATTAATTCCCCCTAAAATTCCGAGGGAGAAAAAAATTTTCAAAAAAAAAATTTTCGACCTAAGAAAAAAATATATGTCAAGGGCCCCACAAACGTTGAGCGCCAAAATTTGTGACGCCCAGCTAAAAGAACGGCGACACTGAAGGAAATAATTTTTCCTACACAAAAACAAATATCTAACGACAACACCAGTAAGGTCCAGGTATCTAGACAAGGGTTTGACCAGCGTCGGTCGGAGAAGGAAGGGTTCAAAGTATGTAGGCGCCACCTGTTTAAAAAATAAACCCTTGGTCTCGAAGATGACGTAGATAAACAGGAATCTCCCTGAGAGAACGGACTTACCTTACTGATAACACTAAAGTCTTTCATATAACTACAAGACACAATAAAACAACAAAATACTTGACGTAATTTTCGAGTATAATCAATAAATGGAAAATTAAATTACACTTAAATATAAAGATTTGACCAAATAAAATCGTTCATTAATATCTCAAAAATTTTGACCCCAAATTGGTCACAAATATAAAGTATAAATATCTTTTAAATAAAGAACAGACCACAAACGTCCCTGTCTGATTTAATAATTCGTATAATGATAAAATTTAATCCTGGGGAAAACGATAATGCGTCAATAATAAATGAAATGAACAAGAAGCCTTAACTAGCCTCGCAAAAATAATAATTCAATACGTAACACGCCTAATTCACGATAAACGAGATCTCGATTATGTAAACTAAGAATTAAATACCTACTATTGAGGTATAAGCGCATCGACAAAAAAATAATAGTTCACGCAATATCCTCCCTTATTGAATTTCTGCGTCAATAAAAATTAAATCAGAACCTCGAAATATGCGGACCGTTTACAAAAGTTATAAAATGCAGTAAGTGTTAAATTTATAAACGAATTAGTTGTAAAGTTTGTTCGGTATAAACTTGTATAATTTGAATCTGTACAAAGAAAAGATTATGCGGTCGTATTCTGCCGGATGATCTTCAGAGTCCTTGAAGTCCGTAAATTTTAAAAGAATAATTTAAACAGACCTTGCTAGATGAAAATTCCAAATGCAGCGACCACATGCGCTCACAGCTGGTGTTCACACTCGCCCGTTTGGAACGTGGCCTTGCAAGTTTTCTGTGGTCTAAGTACGACTCGAAATTTTCTCCAAATTCTTCGATGTAGGTATAAAACTTCCAGCAGTATGTAATTTTCCACAGTCAAATTCAAAGCAGCTACGAACTTTTTGTAGATATCCAATTTCTCAGCAGCTACGAACTTTTTGTAGATATCCAATTTCTTAGCAGCTACGAACTTTTTGTAGATATCCAATTTCTCAGCAGCTACGAACTTGCTCAGCAGCTCTAAATTGCCCAAAGATGTAAATCGGCAAATAGAAAAACCTCTTCAAGGGTGTAATAAATTGGTTAAAAAAACAGGGAAAATCTCACTAGCACCACAAGGTTAAGATTTCCCTTAATACTTGAACTTTTCAAACAAATTAGGAATAAATCCTTCGATCGAAATAGACCACGATGAAAATCAAGCTACACACTTGTCAGGAACAGAATTCTTCTGCCGGCTCGAGCAATCTAAACTCCACTTGACATTGAAACGAATCATGCGCGAAAACCAAAAATTTGAAACTGAAATCTCGAGGCGCGCTAAACACACACTCAAATTGAAATAATTCAGCAACATACACTGTGCGTCGAAATCGCACGTTACATAGTTTTAAATGCGGTAAACCAAATTTACACACGAAACCACTAATCGGAGTCGTTTCAGTATTCACAAAGTTATAAGATTAAATTGTCATCTGATACTCATACGGGTTAGTCTTAATTCACCTGTGAACTTGTTTAGGGTTTTCTTGCTTTAGTTGGTTCTATGAACGGAAGTGATTAGCGGTTCGCTACGATCCAGATGCGCCGGGAAAGCATGCTTGGCTACGTAATCTTGACGATAAAAGAACTTAAGTGTTTCCTATATTTTAAATAAACTATTACGGTATGGTGAATACTTGGAATTAATTAACGCCTAATTTTAACAATACGTACAATATGGCCTGACCGACTAGAACGTTTTTTAAAATTAGTTCTGGAATTTCAATTACGGATAATCAAAGGTTAACCTAGCCCGACCAGTTTATAAAACCTTCAATCTCTTATTTGAGTGGTACCAGTATCAGGGGAATACTTACAAGGATTTTGCAGACCCTATTACCTTGTTCGAATATTATTACTTTTATTTGTCACATTACAAAATCAAATACATTTTAATTTATTGTAACATTTAAATATAATAAAACCTGTTATAACTATTACAATCTCGCCACATGTTATTATGAACTTCTGGCTCTGCGCTCAAACCGGCACCCGTCCTCACGAAGACGGAAAGTTACAATGTGAAGGGTTTTCGTCTGTATAAATGCACATATGCCTTTGCAAACTCGTCTTGTGGGCACTTTCAAAGTCACAAATATTGCATTTGAACGGTTTTTCTCATGTGTGAGTGCTCATATGACTTTGCAAACTCTTCTTGTGTGCACTTTCAAAGTCACATATATAGCATTTGAACGGTTTTTCTCCTGTGTGAGTACTCATATGACTTTGCAAACTCTTCTTGTGTGCACTTTCAGTCACATCTATAGCATTTGAACGGTTTTTCTCCTGTGTGAGTACTCATATGACTTTGCAAACTGTTCTTGTGTGCACTTTCAAAGTCACATATATAGCATTTGAACGGTTTTTCTCCTGTGTCAGTACTCATATGACTTTGCAAACTCTTCTTGTGTGCACTTTCAGTCACATATATAGCATTTGAACGGTTTTTCTCCTGTGTGAGTACTCATATGACTTTGCAAACTCTTCTTGTGTGCACTTTCAAAGTCACATATATAGCATTTGAACGGTTTTTCTCCTGTGTCAGTACTCATATGACTTTGCAAACTCTTCTTGTGTGCACTTTCAGTCACATATATAGCATTTGAACGGTTTTTCTCCTGTGTGAGTACTCATATGACTTTGCAAACTCTTCTTGTGTGCACTTCCAAAGTCACATATATAGCATTTGAACGGTTTTTCTCATGTGTGAGTACTCATATGACTTTGCAAACTCTTCTTGTGTACACTTTCAAAGTCACATATATAGCATTTGAACGGTTTTTCTTCTGTGTGAGTACTCATATGACTTTGCAAACTCTTCTTGTGTGCACTTTCAAAGTCACATATATAGCATTTGAACGGTTTTTCTCATGTGTGAGTGCTCATATGCCTTTGCAAATTAGTCTTTTGCGCACTTTCAAAGTCACATATATTGCATTTGAACGGTTTTTCTCCTGTATGAGTGCGCATATGGCTTCGGATGTCGTTCTTCCGTGTACTTCCATAGTCACATATATTGCATTTGAACGGTTTTTCTCCTGTGTGAGTGCTCATATGCCTTTGCAAATTCTTCTTGTGGGCACTTTCATAGTTACATATATTGCACTTAAAGGGTTTCTCGCCTGTATGTGTTCTCATATGTTGTTGCAAATTAGTCTTTCTTGCACTTTCAAAGTCACATATATTGCATTTGAACGGTTTTTCTCCTGTATGAGTGCGCATATGTCTTCGGATGTCGTTCTTCCGTGCACTTCCATAGTCACATATATTGCATTTCAACGGTTTTTCTCCTGTGTGAGTGCTCATATGCCTTTGCAAATTCTTCTTGTGGGCACTTTCATAGTTACATATATTGCACTTAAAGGGTTTCTCGCCTGTATGTGTTCTCATATGTTGTTGCAAATTAGTCTTTCTTGCACTTTCAAAGTCACATATATTGCATTTGAACGGTTTTTCTCCTGTATGAGTGCTCATATTACTTTGCAAACTCTTCTTGTGTGCACTTCCATAGTCGCATACATTATATTTATATAACTTTTCTCCAGTATGAGTCTTAACACTTCGTTGCACGATGCACGTTAATGGAGGATCTATCATTACATGATCTTCATTGTTACTAGGGATTTCAGTTTTTATGTCTAATTCTTCATGTAATGATTCCAGTTTAATCGACCAATCCTTATTATATTTAGCATGTTTGAAATCGGAAGCTTCTGAAGGCAATTCCGATATCTGCATCTCTTCTTGTTTTACTGTAACATATGTGCATGTTTTGTATGTGCGTTACTAAATATTACATAAGTATTTAAACTAGTACAAAATCATTTGAAAAAGATGTCAAAATTAACCCAATTTTAAAACAAAATTAAGAAATAATTAACATTCACCACACATCATTATATTACTAATATTTGGTCAATTTTAATTGATGTTTTCATATTATTACAGTTGCTACAAATTACATGGGCAAGCATTGTAAAAATACCAAAACTTTCTTATAAATTGTTTTTTGAAAACCCTATTTTATTAGTATTTACTCCTACTGGTTTGTGCTATCTCACTTAGAATTGATTTCAGGTGTCTAATGCAAATTTGTTGTACTAACTGACGAAGCAGCAAACAATCATGTTGTACCAAGATTTAATCAATTTTATAACGAAATGGACGTAAAGACTAAAAGATCAGTTCAGAAAAGATATACGTGTAAAGTAAAAACAATACTAAAAGGTGAGCTAAACAAAACAATAGCGGTATAGTAAAATCAATAGAAAATGTCCAACAAAATCAAACAAGAATAAACAAACAATTAGCCGAACAGGACATAAGGTTGAATAATTTCGAAAGAGAACAACAGAAAAGAAACAGAGTACTGTACGGTCTTGAAATGGAAACAGCAAACCACTTTGAACTGGAAAAAATGGTCACAAAGCCAGTAAATGAAGCACGGGACCTGGAAGCGATCCGCCCACTAATAGTAAGCATGGTAAATATGAGACTTAAATATCAAATGTTTGAAAAAAAATCCACTACCCAAGAAATCAAAAATAATAATAGATGATTACCCGAAGAATATCTATTTGAGAAAATACCTACTTCCATTAATGTATTAGCTCAGAGAACCAGGAAAGCACGCAATAATCAAATACAGCTAACTGAACGTCGAAAGAAAAAAATGGAAGAAAATGTTATACAAACAAAAAAAAAATACTAGAACAAACTAAAGAAGAAAAGAAGAAACGAAAAAGAACCACAGATTCGAACAAGAAGAAAACCAACCGCAGAAGAGATTAACAAAAACGAAAACAAAAACAAACCAGGAATGGTGCAAACTCTTTTGGGTCCTTAGGATTCTGGATATACAGAGTTTTTCTTTTTTTTTTTAAGTGATGTAGTGCCAAAATGCGTGAACTCTCACGAAAAAACAACGGATCCGCTAAATGTTTTTGAAAGGAAATTCTTAAGACGAATATTAGGACCAGCGAAAGACAACGGAGAATGGCTGGTAAGATACAATCATGAAATATACCAATATTTAGAAGGGCATGCGGAAAGTTTACCGAACCGCAATTTACCGAACACAATTGATCGAAATACAATTTATCGAATGACAATAAATCGAATGGTAATTTATCGAGTTTATTATCAAATAAATACTACTGGAAAGCATGTCACCAGCAGATCCATTTTGTCATCACTAACAATTTTTATTTGGTTCTTGTAACCACTCCTCTTAACTTTGCGTACCAATCTGTAATTACATCGTCTTATCGCTAATGAGGTACCTCAAGAATTTATTAGTGTAAGCGCATTCTTGGAAGAATATTAATTTGCTTTTGTTAGTTTGGCAAAATGCCTTCAGTATTTAAAAATAGTGAAAAGGGCAAGAAAAAGTTATATGCGGACGGCCATTTATATTACCAGCATAAAAAATGATACGACAATTTACTGGAGATGTGAATACTACAAAGAGATAAAATGCGGCGCTCGTGCTATCACAATCGAAGATCAATCGGTAAAAAAACTGATAATCATAACCATACTGCAGACGCAGCTCATGTAGACGCAACTAAAGTTATGAATAATGTCCGTAACTGCGCTAAACTTACTCAAGACGCCCCTCACCACATTGTGTCCAAAGCTACAGCAGCAGTTACTCCAGCGGGTGCAACCCAACTTCCAAAGGCAGATACTATCAAAAGGACAATATGAAATATCCGTCAAAAGCAGAATGCTGCTTCAGCTTTACCAACTGATCGTAGTACTACCGTTTTTCCACAAGAATTTATGATCACCAAACGTGGGGAACTGTTTCTATTATTTGATTCCGGTGCTGCACAAGATCGCATTCTAATATTTAGTACGAGGCAAAACATTCAACTTTTAGCCGAGTCCCCGCTTTGGTATGCCGACGACGGTACGTTTAAAACATCTTTTTTATCAGCTATATACTATTCGTGGATTAAAGCAAAATAACGCCGTACCATTGTTATATGGAATTGCAATGATGCAGTAGTTCAAGGTTTGCCAAAAACCAACAATTCTATAGAAGGTTGGCGTCGAGTTTTTGACCAAAAAATTTCCGCATACTATCCAAATATCTGGAAATTTATTGAAGCAATTCAAAGGGAACTGGGAGTTCACGAAATGCAAATAGAACAGTATGTAGGCGGACAACAACCGACTGATAGTCGTAAAAAATATAAAGACTGTGCTGAAAGAATAAAACGGCTCGGTGAAAACTTTGATCCAAATAATATGCACAATTTCCTACGTGGTATTGCACATAATATAATACTAGTTATTAAAATATTATAATCGTAAATAGAACTGTACTAAGCCGACCTCCACGTGGTGTCTCCTGAGTAACGCTAAAAGGCTTTACAGTAATATTTATTTGTTAGATTGTGAGATTTACAATTCGATAAATTACCATTCGATTAACCCTAGTGCTGCTACCAGAGATACAGATATACTTTTCCATTAAAAAAAAAGAAAAAAGTCAGTAAACGAACAGATTTCGGACTGAGTCTCCATTGTATTCTCGAGTTGAACCTTTTATCGTGTTTTTGTAAATATGTCAGGTTTTCAGGCCCAACTGATTTTTTGGTATCTCAATTTAAAGTATTTTTCCCCACAGACCAGGTACGGTGGTACATATGTACTCCATACAAAATGCATGGAATTTGATTGAATGAAAAGATGTTTTGTATTGTTTTATTGCAGTTATTGTCATTTATACAATTTTCAAACATTTTACTAACATATCATGAAATAAATGTTATTTCTCAGAAACATAAAAAAGTAGACAACAAAAATTTTAGTCGCACATCAAACATTCATACTCCACTCACTTTGTGTGATCGGCGCAGACTGGCAACTTACATTTGTGGCATGTATTACGGGATTTTCCTTTTTTTTTGTCATCTCCCGGCATCAAACACATTTTGCAAAGGCCCTTTACGGTTTTATGATCTCTGTTGTCTGCTTCAGGTTTATTTGGATTGAATGTTCCTGCGAATAATTGCACTCCCAGTACTTGTTCCATAGCACTATTCATCAAAAATTGTTTGACGACGTTGAGCGTTGTGGAACGATGACAATGCTTGGCCGGCACAATTCTTGTCCAAGGTTTTGTAGGAAATATCGGCGATAATCTTTTGTGATGGATGGATGTAACTCCCTGTAAATAATACAGGCAGCAAGACCCATTACGTCAATCATGTTGAAGAACATGGCCAAAGGCCAACGACTTGTCTTCCGCTTACATGTATAGTTACTCAACATCCTGTCCATCACATCGACACCACCCTTTGTCTGATTGTAGTAATGTACAATCTCAATCATGGACTGGGGTGCCAGCATCCAAGTGCATACTTGATGTGAGGTACACAGCTTTATTTCGCTACACCACGACAGACACAAGCGTATAATTCCTTCCAAAAGCATATTTCAAGCTGTTCCAATTGCATCCGATGTAACAGGTTTTATTTCCTTGGGGATATATGGCTTGTTGCGCCGTAGCGTTCCGACTAAGTTAATTTGGAGCTGCGCAAATGATTACTTTTTTTTCACTCATTCATACTACCGTTCCCCCCCGGAACCGCTTTCGCATTACTTCAGAGGGGTGCGGGCGTCCCTTACACACTAAACATTCATGCAACATGCACCCTAAACTTAACTAACCAAATGCGGTTGCCCCAGTCGGGATTCGATCGCCTCAACGGAGCAACTGCATTTACTGTGACCTCGAGTGGCCAATGCGTTCTCGCACTCGACCACCGCGGTCCCTTCGCAAATGATTACTTAGAGCCAGTAAAGTGAAAACAATTATCGGTAGTTACGTTTCGTCCCGAATTCCGATACTTCGTTGTCAAAGCAAGAACAGTCGATTCGCTAATGTTCGTCTGACGCTGTCCACCAGGAGGCTTTCCGGTGTAGATGTGGCCCTGCAACGGGTAGCCGTTCGAAGAGTTACATAGCCAAAAAACTTTTATTCCGTGCTTGGCCGATTTGCTAGGTATATACTGCGTAAATTTCGTACGGCCCCGATACGGGAACAGTTGCTCATCCACAATCATAGATTCTGTTGAATAATAAAGGGCCTCCAACCTCTTGTTCAACATATTCCACAGATAGGAAATTGGCGGTTTTATCCTCAAATTGTCGTTGCTGTCGGCTATACGCATTGTCAAATCGGATCGCACGCAGAATTTGCATGAAACGATCTCTCCCCATGGCAGCTCTGAATATGGGTAACGATAGTGGGCTCCACAATTCTGGCAAACACACAGTGTTCCATTTATTCACGCCCATCGAAAGCAGAATAACAACGGTGTTCAATTCTTGAGTGGTAAATGGTTTCCATGTTGCTTTACATTCGGATTTCTGGCGTTATAATCCGCGACCATTCGATGGCTAAATATCAACTAAATTCCAAAATCACACAAATTTGGAACTTCCACGCTTATAATATTTATAAATGGACCAATGAAATTATTGAAAGCTATCAAAATAATCTATAGCTGATTTACAACAATATTAAATTATTAATAACAAAGTTATAAAGCAAAATATGATTAAATAAATTTCATAATAACAATCCTGACAAAATTACCATTACTTTAATATCAATCATTCCAAAATCTGAGATGAAAAAATTACATGTGGTCAAAATTTCTAAATTACATAAATTACAATAATTGAATTACAAAATTGTTAAAAACAAATACATTAATTATAAACACAATTATACAAACACAAATATCTCCTCCACATATACTAATAACAATATAATTCATAAAACAAAATTCTAACCTCTCATACACATATTTACAAAAACATAAACCAAGAATAATAAAAATTTTATCTTCTAGGGCTACTTCACTTGCCCAAATCAACCAAAACAACTTCCCACATCGCACTATGATGTTCAAACATCATTCCCTAAGGAATGTTCACTCACAAGATCACTTTTAATCCAATAATAGCACTACGCCGCACATTCCGAAGATCGTACAAGACCTTATTCTCTTATTAGGTGTACAATTGTCAATTTTAACCGATAATAACTTTTAACTAACCTTCCTTACATGATAAAGAAACTAATTATAAACAATTTCAGGTACAAACAAGCTTCCTATTATCAAAATAGTATCCTTTTATACATACGCAAGGTATTACGAAGCCAAAAATCACATCATTTCAGGGTTATCTCGTAAGATTAACATAGTATAAGTATAGTTTATAATAATAATAATAATATAGGGTAAATAACACAGCAATATATATATATATATAAAATATATCAATTACCAGCTCGTGATATAATATTTATTGGCTTTGATCGCGATTGAGGTTGAGGGGCGGAAAACCATTCCGTCAAATCAGTATTATCAATTGTTTCTTCCTCATTTTCCTCATATTCGTTTACCTCGATGTCGGACCCTTCCATTTCTTTGTCTGATACATAATCGTTTTCCTGATCTGGTAACCATTCATCGTCGCCATCTAGAATAGCATTGTCAGGGGCAAAATCATCGTCATCGTTTTCATAAAGCAAATCCAACTGCGCTTCGGTCACTCTGAACAAAATAAAATAAACCGATGAATTTATAAATCAAACCATTTTAAACAGAATAAAAAATTGATACATACTTCTCAAGATTTAAAAATTCGTGCGCATTCCACGGTAAATGGTCAAGCAGTTCAACTGATCCTTCACCGCCTGCCATTCTTATTCGTTTTGCTTGCGATATTTCACAAAAAAGAATTACGTGCTGAAGTTGCTACACACAAACACTTACTGACCGCAGAGCGGCTGCTATACACAGTTGACCTGGCGTCTTACGATGCTGTACATGTACTAGCACAACCCAAACATGTTTAAACAGGCACGTCTACCACACAACGGTAATAGAATATCACATTTTACTTTTGCTATGTTATGTTCCATACAAAATATATGGGGGTGGTACAAATGTACCTCCAGTCGTAGAAATTTTTGTCGGAGGACTAGGGTTAATTGTCATTCGATAAATTGCTGTTTCGGTAAATTGTTTTCGATAAATTTTCCTAGATTCATTTAGAAGAACCCCCAGTTGAAACCTTCATAACACTACAAAGGGTACAATGGGCGAGGCATGTCATAACTAGAGTTGGACAAACGCATATTTCATATCGTTTCCTATTGAGCATAACTTATTAATTTTTCGTGAATACAAGTTTCTTTAATGTTTAGACTTTTAAAAAGTAAATACTGGATATTTCTTGGAAAATAGTATGTATTTGGAAATTTTGCTGATATCGTTGTTGTGTATTTCATGCTTACCAAAGGGGTTGTAAGTTTTCAGCTTCTTTTCTGTGTCATTCATTTTTCGACAGAGCTGCAAGCATCAACCCGAGATTTGTGAAAATGCCTAAAGTTGGTAGTTCAAAAACCGATATACCTAATTAAGAAGTGGTTGAAGCAGCACGCATGCTTCAAAATATGTTGTGTTTTGTACCTTTTGCACAAAAGAGGTATGTATTCCGTGATTTAAATTTAAAAAATATTCTCTCTATTTAAATATTGGCAATCCAGAACATCCCTTGTTAAATGTCAAATTAAAAGATTAAATTCCAATTTGTTATTTGATATTATCATCAGTCACGGGATTTAAGAATTAAATTAGAGATTTAATTAATGTAGTATTGCAAAGTAATCGGCAAAGCTCCCCTAAATTAGTTGCCATATCCTCTAAGCTCTAGTAAATTATTGTACTCAGTTATTGTTTTTACAGATCTGCGTTAATAAAGAAGTTTCAACTTGATCAGCACGTAGCTACTGGCCCACATCAAAAAAAGAAAAAATAATGCAAACGAGCCACGACAACAATTATTGCTGAATTGTTTAAACAAAACGAAAATTTTAGCAAATTAAATAATGATTTCGTGCAACATATCATTAAAGAATTTGGACGTTCCAGAATTTAAACAATTCTTGGAAAAATATACAAAAGAAAAGTCGTTTCCCGTTGAACAGCTTCCAGAACGCACGTTCCAAAATTATACGAAGAAAATCTTCAAACAATCAGGAACGCTATTTCGAATAATTATATTTGGTTTAGTGTTGACGAAACCACCGATGCCGAACGAAGATATTTTTTTTATTGGTGCCTTGAACGGAAATCCTTCTTCCAGCTTTTTCGTTACTGTTAAAACAACTCGAAAGACACCTACCAGTTGACAATTTCACGTTTCGTCAATGAACCCCTTTCATTATTATATTTGCCAAGTCAAATACCATCAGAAAGAATTTTATACATGGTAACTGATGGTGCAGCATACATGGTGAAACTGGTGAAAACCTAAAATTGTTTTACTAATATAATGTAAGTGACCTCTTTGGTTCATGCAACGAATAGAGTTGCCGAAACAATTAGAGGCGAGTTTCCTTTAGTAAATAAACTAATTAATAACGGGAAGAAGGTATCCCTAACATCACCAATTCGCGTCGAAGTTGACAAAGAACGGCTTAAGGATGTTCCCGTACCTCCATAGCCGATCCTTATCAGATGGGGAACTATTTTATTGCTAACATTATGGTGATTTTAAAATTGTTGTTAAGTCTTTTGATTCAAGTTGTGCACAGTCTGTGGCTGATTGTCAAGGTATTTTGAAAATTTCTGAATTAGAATCTCAATTGTCCTACATAAAGGCTCATTTTTCTGAAATTTATCGTATTATGCCATACACAATTTTTAGGAATTTAAGATAAATAAAATTTGTTTTTAGTGCGTATTTCAATAGGTTACTTGATATTCGTGCATAGGTATATTGAAGGCTTTTCGTGGCATATATTAGTGCATATATGCACTATCTTTATGGCATATCTGCCCAACTTTAGTCATAAGGATGGGAGCCACATGAAACCCGAAAAGAGCTTTCAACGCAAATATGGATGGAAGGAGGTCGGTAGGCAGGCCACGGACGAGATGGCAAGATGAGGTCGACGAGGACGCAAGAAACATTAAACACCCAAAATTGGAGAACATACGCATTAGATAGAAGAAAGTGGAGGCAAAAGATGAAGTAGGCCAAGGCCCGGTTTGGGCTGTAGAGCCAAAGGAGAGAGAGTCCCAAAATGCGCACATTTAAAATAATTTTTAAATATACGGGGTAACTCGCTACGGCTGAACACCTTCAAGGTATTCTTTTTTAAATAGACCACCATGTATATTTTTACATTTTTCAATTCGGCGTAGAATTGCTTTGCCAACCATATCCTAGTTTTTAATTTTAGATGAGGCGTTGCCAAGCTTTAAGCTGCAATTCTCTGAAGAACCTTTCAAATAATGATGTTTGCAAGCTTAAATCTCTGATTTTATCCAAAAAATGTGAAAATTTTGATCGGTATAATGTTTAACAAATTAAATCGGTGCGTGAATATTGCTATTAATTGAGATTGCATATTTCGCATTATGCAGCCAAGTGATGTATGTATTAAAACGACACAACCACCAAATATTAATTTTATTATACATGGTGTTTCTTTCACCAGTGCAAATTTACGGTATTTCAAAAAACATTTTTAAATTTTTTTCAAACGAAAAATTATATATATTATTTTATTACATTTTTGAATTGTCACGTTAATTTTTACTTTCTCATTGCAAACTGCTGAATTTTTAAAAGTATTTTTAAAATTTGCGCATTTTGGCACTATATTACTAAGGCCCGGATTTTTAGGCACTAAAAACTCTCAAAATAGGCGGGCAAATAGGCACCAAAAATTTAGATTATAGGCACTAAATATTTACATTTAACAAAAAATTGAGAATGGATGATACTCGTATTATAATAATCCTATTAAAACAATCTGGATATTTTGAAACGTACTATATTTTTATTTTTATTCAGGCCAAAGAAATCGAAAACAATCAATAATGAAACGAGACACGGTATTGTTGTTTGTTTTCTCCAGGGATTTACTGCAAAGCAAATGCGCTGAACCAGGTTCATTTGAATCTAATTTTCCCATTACCATATTTGCAATTGCCCGCCCATTCGCGTTTGTAGTTTCATCCACAGCAGCCCAAATATTATTAGTACCTATTTCCGCACGAATAAAATCGATTTTTTGTTTGTAGCATATACCTACATAGATAGTTTTTTCGCAGTGTGGATTCGGGAGGTATATGATTTTTTTCTGAACACTGTTACGACTTTTATTGCTGTTTTGAGCATTTCACCTATTTAGAAATATGAAATTATGTAATATTTCGTAGGGATAAACTTCATAAAACATACCTCCTTCGTGCAGTTTTGACAATAACTTACTTTGCCGTCGGTAGTAAAACACTCACTACCTTCCATTCACCGACGTAACGTGCAACTTAAACTCACTCTTTCTTTAGGCATTTTGATATCTACCTTTATATGTCTATTTGTTCCCACTATAATAGCGCAACTGCTTTTAAATGCCGTAAGCAGTTTCATGCACTTCTCTGGAAATTTCCCGTAAACTTGGGGAATTTGCAGAAAAACCCAAACAAGGGAAAATGTGAGCTGTTTGGTTGGAAACAAAATTAAAGAATTTGCAGGTTTGTTAAACAAATTTTCTAACAGAAAACATGAAATAGGCAAATTATAGGCTGAAATTATGTAAAATAAGTCCTTTAGACACTAACGTCGAAAATAGGCACCAAAAAGGCGAAATAGGCGTTTTAGACAATTTAAAATGCGGTTTAAAATGATCGCCAAGGTGTGAAATGGAGTTTGGTATAAAAATTATTTTAGAGCCAGCACTGTGTCAAAATGGCAAATGCCTACAAATCCGGGCCTTGTGTATTACTAAAAGTAAAACTTTCAAATGATTTTATTCATGTCAATAACACACTAATGAACAACCCTGTATAAGGGAAAAAAAAAGAGATGATAGAATAGTTTTACAGCCATCCAGACAGAGTAGCAACAAGAAGACTAAAAATAGTTAAAACAACACAATCCATAATCTAAGTTTACGCAGCAATATCTTCGGCTATAGAGGAAGGACAGAAAAGTTCCACAATGATTTAGAGGAGCTAATAGATAGAGAACCAATAATGTCAAATTATATTCTAGTAATGGCAGGTTATATCGGCAGACGGAATATACAAAACGTCATTGACTATATTCCTAGCGAACAAAGAAATAAATATAAAATACAGAATGGTACGATCTCTGATAACCATAAAAATGGACAAAAAACTACAAACGTTTAAAAAAGTGAAGAAATAAATCCATTTAAATACAAAGAAAATCTTCAAACAACTTCAAGGCAGAAGACATACAAGTAATAAAAGAAAAAGGAGTACAACAAATGTACAACCACGTAGAACTTATGCGAGAAAGGCAAGAAAAAATGCACAAGGTCCGCAAGAAACTATCAAAGAACAAAAATGGTCAGACGCAATGAAAAACGCAATAAAGGAACAAGCAGAGCTGAAAAAGAGACCAGAAATATTAAATAGAATCGAATGCTGCGAAGTAAACAAATTAACTAAACGAAAAATAAGAAAGGACATTACAAAAGGCTAAAAGCAAAAAATACAAACTATAATAGAAGAATCAAGGTCGACTAAACAAACGAAAAGAGAATAAACAACAGCTGATACTGAATGACTTAATAAAAAATGGCAATAACAAGATAGAGTGAATAGAGGATGATGAAGCGATGAACAATGAATGGTCAGTAATACAAGAAGAACTAAAATTAGCCATAAACAAATTAAAGAAGGACGGGGCATCAGGAGGTGATGGTATAACTAATAAACAGATTAAAAATGCAACACCGGAAATGCTCCAACTCATAAGAATATTGTTGTGCTAGTATCCCGATGGAAAAAATCAATAAATAATATTGCTATTTAAGAAGGAAAAAAAAGAACTCACACAGAATTACTGAAAAATCAGCTTATCCTCATGTACACGTAAACTTTTCAAGACCATACTCAAAAATAAGATTAAAATTAAGTTTTATCATAACCATAAATTTACCGTTCGTTTCCAACTCACTCCGAGATAATTCTTCGCTGATTTTGGTTTGATGCCAGACATCGTATGGAGATTCTGTAAGGTTTGATAGCGAAGTCACCCTGGTAACATCGGGTTTAACATCTTCATTCATATCAGGTAAGCTATCCATGTCGATATATACACGTTCTGCTGTAGGAAACAATTCAGAAGTACTAAAATGTAATTGTATGAATATGGGAATACATCTCACCTTTATAGTGGAAAAGAGTAATAGTAAAAAATATTATTATTTAGTGCTAGTCAAATACTTTTTTGTTACGCTTTGTTATCTAGAATAATCCGGAGATCTGTCAAAATATTCTTTTAGGTTAAGTAACCTGAGAAATGATTATGTCATTTGAACTACTTTCGATCCTTACACAAGATGAATCGAAGAATAGTGTACCAACTATTGATGCGAAGGCGCACAGTAGAGAAAACATAAAAAAGTGGATTTCAGTTATTTTGAAAATGCATTTTAATTAATCCCCATTAAAGCTTTATAATATCCACCGAACACTAAACTTACACGTACATAGGGGAACGTGGGGGAATATCGACTACCTACGAACTTTTGGGAATTTTCTTACTTACCTATTACTCTTACTCATAAAGGATGTCAATCTTTCCAACCATAATTTTCTCAACTCTAAATTGGAAGGTGCTTCATGCATTGAAGTTGAAGTACTGGTACTAGAGCATTCTTTAACACAACACTTCCGTTTACTCATATTTAATTATTATAATTATAGAAAATGAAGTCAATAACCGGAGTTAACTTAATTAAGGTTTAAGCGAAAAATAACACTAGTAAAAAACACAATTATTTAAACAACAAATACTTCAAACAAACAAAACTCAACGAATGCAAAGCTGGAAGAAAATAACATCAAATTTTACTAAAACTGCAATAGAATTCAGAATTTGAAAGCTGTCAGTTTAAAAATGGAAGTTGACAAACAGTAATCTCAGCTACTCGACAGCTTGTTATCATAAGTGTTCCGAGATGGCGCTGACAAGCGAAAAACTTTTAGTTCGCGTAAATGCGAATGAGCCAGCCATATAGGACTGTAAGGTTCTATTAATCGTAGTCAGCCATGGTATTTGAATAAGGTCGATATTACCCCGCGGTCGACATTCCCCCTCGTTCCCCTACATTCAAATAATTAATTGACTTGAATCGTAAAGT
>JABXWE010012256.1:0-16928 GCA_014611495.1 Limonius californicus
TGTGTTTAATAATAGTATAATTGATGAAGACATGTATTTATTTAAAAATATAACATAACAATAACAATTAAGTTTGCTATTTCTATATTGTAGTTTCAAATATTTTTGTATAATAAACGGACTTCTAAGAAACAAAATTGGTTTCAATTTCTTGTGGAATGTGTTGCTCGTTTCTAATATCTTCCTATAATCCGCTTGTATTTACCAAACTTCTATATAACAATCTCAAATACTCAAAAGAAAATACATAGATCGTTAAATAATCGCCTACTGGTAATGTTAGACGGTTATAATCCAGGAAACAAGCTCCAATTTCTTCGTGGAATATCCCATAATTTGAAACATTTCTAGTATAAATCTTTTTGTTATACTGACATAATTACTTTAATAATTTACATTAATTTATGGCATTAAAATATGGCAAAAATTGTTTGACTACCGAGTAGTTCGTATTATGAATAAGATTCTGGATAGTAGATAGATGACGTACAAAAGAAAATTTCCGATTTTTGACATTATTATTTAAAAACAAAAAACTAGTAATTAAATTTGCTATTTAATTCAATATGAAATATATCTGCACCAAAGTGGCCTCGCGCCGAAATGTCCTCGCGCCGAAATGTCCCTGCGCCGAAATGGCCCTGCGCCGAAACGGCCGCGCCGAAACGGCCGCGCCGAAATGGCCGCGCCGAAATGTCCTAGACCGCTTATAATTATGTACTACAGTCGCAGAATTATTTTCATTAACCAGACTTGACCGTAAGAGGCACTTAACCTACCACTGAAATTTTATATTAGCTCTAACTTTGTTATTAGTAGAATATTTTTAAATTTTATGTTATTTTCTGAAAGAGAATTAAAAATTACAAAAATAAGGCACTCTTAGTTCATACGCGTAAATGCAACCGTTTGCCTTAAAATGCTTGTCCCAGGTTTTGGGCTGTAGTTATGACATGCAATTATCAGGTAGCCATGATCACAAAAACAATGGGTAGTGCTTGTGACCTACAGTAAAGAACAATGCTAAGTCAATTAAATACTTTGGTGTTATAGAAATAGTAATTTTAGTGTTTACGAAAATTCCTCCACATTCGTTATGTCGACGCATTATCGTAAACAAAACAGAAATTAACGCCGGTCAAGCCAGCGCGCTTTACTAGGAAAGGAAGTATCGTCGAAGGAATATCCTACAGGGGCGCCTGTCAAGTCTCTACTGAAGGCGGGGAAAGGAAGTAACGTCAAGGCAAAATTCAACAGGGGCGCCGGTCAAGCCAGAGCGCTCTACTGAAGGCAGGGAGAGGAAGTAACGTCGAGGGAAAATACTACAGGGGCGCCGGTTAAGCCAGAGCGTTTTGATGAATGTGGGGAAAGGAAATAACTATAATAAAAAATCGATGTCGATTCTCACAAAACTTAATAAATGAACTTATACAATTTTAACGTTTTCGAGTTAACTATAATCCATCTTCAGACCAAAAATAACATCAGCACAAAGTATTTAAAATTAACATCAAAAAGGGGGTAATCAAAAATTATGGAGCATGCTAAGTTATATTAAACATTTCTCTAACCCCAACCGCAACGCCGCGCCGGCAGGTCAAAAAATAAAAATAATTACGTAGAAAAGTCAGAAAACCATGGTTTTTATTATATTTATTCAATCTATCCCACTATGAGACACGTGGACATCAACCAATTTAAAGGAAGTAACGTCAAGGGACAATCCTACAGGGCTGCTGGTCAAGCCAAAGTGCTCTACTGACGACGGGGAAAGGATGTCACGTCGAGGAAAAATTCTACAAGGGTGCCTGTCAAGTCAGAGCGCTTTACTGAAGGCGGGGAAAGGAAGTCACGTCCGAGAGAAAATTCTACAGGGGCGCCGATCAAGCCAGAGCGCTTTACTAGGAAAGGAGGTAACATCGCAGGAAAGTCCTATAGGGGCGCCGATCAAGGCAGAGCACTCAATTGAATCCGGAGAAAGGAAAGGGATTAATATGCAGGGAAAAATCTCGTAGAGCAACTGTTCTAACTATTTTCAAAATGAGGAGTGATTTTGAAATTAATGTGTTTTAATGGAGAAGTTTACAATAATTGTCCCTATTTTTAGGAAGAACCTACTACGTGACCAAAACAAATTTATGACTTCTTACAAAATATATACCCAAATTGAACTTTGAAATTTAATTCAAATTATGAATAGTTCTGGGAAATGTATTCAGAACTGCTCTAAAATCTTTCAAGTCGGCAAGCTTAACTCACAATAACGTTCAACAATACTATAAATTACAAGAGATTCTAAATAGTGCAAGTTCCTACAATTACTTAAATAAAATACAAAAAACTAGCTGAGTTAAGATATGTGAATACAAAATCTGTTTATAAATATTCTGTCCCTCATACTCACGATCGTGAAGAACCCAATATTGCTTAATTTTACTATAAAGTGGCTAAATATTAACTATTTATTACAGGATTTACTAAATATAATGTTCACTTTCTTTCAGCTTCTCGTTTTACTGGAGGATTTACTATCCTATTCAATCTAAACCTATTTCACAGTGATGTAAGGTTTGTTGTTCCAGGGTTTCTCAAAACTATTATTAATAAGTAAATAAATTTCGGTACATTTCGATCTCTAATGCTGCATATTAGCTTTACAAGGAAGTCACTTGAAAATGTATCTACAACGAAATAAACAATTTGTCTTTCCCGGTACACAAGGTGTCCCCTGACTCGAGGTCTATAGTTTAAGCATGTGCTATTGAAGTCCGTAAGAGTCAATTTTTTTAAACATATCCCCAATTATCGTTGCTTACATCACTATAACCATTGGAAGTTGAACACTCCACTCTATGAATAATAGGCAAGGGATATGTGAAACATGGTTTCAGTAAAATGATGTTTCTTATTCGGATAAAAGCTTCCAACAAGAACACTCCAAAGACATATGTGTTTAATTGAAAATGCCGTATGTTGTAAAGCGTTAATTAGGAAATTAGAGACCCTAGCAAAAATTACAAACTTGTGGGTATTATTTGTATTATTATTTCCTTTCTAAGTATTGTATATACGAGGGTTGCTCAGAATCTAATGCCCCTTATTTTTTTTCTCGGAAACTATTTATTAAAACTAAACAAAATTTGTACACAGTATGAAGGAATATCTCGCATACATATACTATTTTTCTACGTAATCTCCGTCCACTTGTAGGGCCTTATTCCAACGCGAAACAAGGGCATGTATGCCTTGCTTGTACCAGTTCTTGTCCTGTTCGTGTAACCATGTCCTCACTGCATGAATAACGTCGTCATCGTCTTCAAACCTCCTCCCGCGAAGTGCATCTTTAATGCTTCCCGGGTTTCCCGACTTTTGTGGGGCCGTGCGTTGTCATGCAGGAGCAACATGTCTGCTGAATTCTTGCGAGGCCTAACTCGGCGGAAGCGCTTATTCAGTTTTTTTAGCGTCTTGACGTATGCTTTAGAATTGATTGTTTCTCCTCTTGGCATCACATCCATAAGAAGGACCCCATCAATGTCCCAAAAGACAATTATCATGACTTTTCCGGCAGACGGTGTTGTTTTGAATTTCTTCGTTCGTGGTGAGTTTGGATGACGCCACTCCATTGACTGCCTTTTCGTCTCCGGCTCAAAATGGTGTGCCCAGGTTTCGTCGCCTGTAACAATACAGGACAGAAATGCCTCCCCTTCAGATTCAAATCTGGACAACAATTCAGAACAAATTGCTTTTCTTTGAATTTTGTGTTCGGTTGTAAGGCTTCGCGGGACCCATCTTGCGCAAACCTTGGAATATCCTAGAGCCTTGGTAATTTTACTCGCACTTCCATTGCTAATTGAAAGCTGTATGGCTAATTGCCGACTTGTGATGCGTCGATCTTGGCGAATAATGGCATCAGCGCGGTGCAACACGTCCGGGCTCGTGGACGTGGTAGAACAACCAGAACGTTGTCTGTCCTGTAGCTCAGATTCTTCGCTTCCAGAGGCTTTAATTCTCTGCACCCAGCGACCAACGATGCTCCTATCGACTGCACGACTTCCATACACAGCACACAAACGTTTATGAATAATCGCAACAGTCTGCTTCTCCGCAACCAAAAATTCAATTACGGCGCGTTGTTTGTAACGAGTGTCATTTACAAACGCCATTTCAAATTGTTTACTGGGGCTGCTCTGTTTGTCAGATGCTTTTGCAGTTTTGTACATATACGCGCGAAACTTCAAATTTGCAGGCGGAAAATTTCACTTTTTTATTTGTGTTTTTGGCTGAGAAAAAAAAAGAGGGGCATTAGATTCTGAGCAACCCTCGTATTATTTTGTGTTTAGCTAAGGAATTTAAAAATCCTTAAACCGTTCAGTTAAAATCGCACTGGAAGTTTGATATGTATACCTATCTCGAGGAAAAGTTATTATTTTCATTTCTGGTAAAGCTGCAGTGTCAGATATTTTTGTATTAAATTGTTCAAATTATTATTAACATTGTTTTGAACGATTGAGTAGATAAATCCTTTCTTGTTTTTCGGAGATTGCTTTATAATTTCTGTAAATTATACTATAGTTAAGATTTTAATAATAAGGCATCATGGGTGTGCGTGCTATAAGATATTTTCCCGAGGATGTAGCTGCAGTAGAGTAATTTACCGTAATTAGTGTCAAGGCCAATGCTAAACTATATAAATAATTTGTCCGTTTACAGAGTAATTTATTTTGTGCTGCACTTCAACAGATTTGAACGGTCTAAAAATGAATAAAAATAATTCATCAACTAGCGTGGATAGTGAAATAGAAGCACTACTAAGGAATGTTGCGGAAGAAGAAGGTTTCTGTGAATATAAAATTGAAAAGGCTCCAGGATCTATGAAAGGTGATGGTTACCTAGGAGTTATTACGGCAATTCGTATTGTTGGTAAAACTAAATCTAACGAACAAAAGGAATTGAACTTGATTGTAAAAAGTGCATCAAAGAGTGATGCATTGAGAAGCGAAACACCCATAGCAAATGTATTTGAACGTGAAATTTATATGTATAATTGTGTGATACCCACATTTGCCGAATTTGTAAAAGAAAAAGGTTTACCTTCCTTTGATGGTTCTGCGAAATGTTATAAAGCGTGTTTGATAGATAAAAGTGAAGCTCTAATCCTGGAAAACTTAAGAGACGAAGGCTATAGCGTTTGGGAAAGAAGAATTCCCATGGAGCATGACCATGTAAGCTTTGTAATGGCAGAATATGGACGTTTTCATGCATTATCGTTTGCACTAGGTGATCAGAAACCCGAACTATTTCATAAACTTACTGAGCCTATGGATGATATATTTCAGAAATTTATCAAGAAGGATTTTCTAAAAATTTTCGTAAATCAATGTAAGAAAGCTGCAGAATCTCTGGATGCGATTACACATAAAGATACTTTAAATGCTTTTACTTCGTTTATCGATGAAAAACTGCAAACATTTTTCGAAGGATTGCATAAACTTGTAGATAACCACTCTGTCATTCTTCATGGAGATTGTTGGACTAACAATATGATGTTTGAATATGAAGTAAGTAATACAGATAAACTGATTACGTAGATCTATTAGTTGTACCCGAAATTGATAAATAATCGTTTACCTTTTACATAGAAACTGTTAAATTCCGTTTCATATTCGTTTTGGTGCTTAAGGCTGTCTACCTGAACACCGAAACGCGAACTAGAGCCATTCTAGAATACAATACGTTTAGCGCACGGCCAAATGAATTGGTTATTGCATTGTTCAAATTTGATCAAAAATACATAAATATGCACATTCAAGTTGTATGCATCATGTTCTTAAGTGATAGTAGTTTGTAAAAATAAAAAAAAAACAGTTAAGTCCATATATACATAACTGCTGAATTTTATCCGTTAAGAACATAATACATTCAACGCACATACACATACACACACACACATATATATATATATATATATATACATATATCATGAACAGAGGAAGAAAAAAATATATTAGGATCGTAAACTAATTTTATTAATTTAGTATTACTTGGGCAAAATGTGTACCATCAGTTCTCATGATCTTTCCGATAATTTTTTCAGTTTTTAATCCTAAACACGATCTTTATTAGTTGAATAGCCGTATGTAGAAATATCACATTTTAACAAAACTACCACTGAAACAATACAATAATATGAGAGGGACCGGACATTTTGGCGCAGACAGTTTCGTCCAGGGGCGATTTGGCGCAGAGACGGTTTGGTGCAGAGACTGTTGGGCGTAGGGATTTTTGGGCACAAACATATATTAAAGTGGTTTATTTTATGAAGAGCTTTGCGCTATTAATAAATTTGCTGAATTTACCAATTTTATTAATAAATCCAATAATACAATTGATTTATTAAAAATATCTTCACCAGACGCTCAAAAATGGCAACTAGAATATTTTTTGCTACAATATTATTGTATTTATGTTATTTAACCAGAAAATTACTATTCGCCTCTCTCAAAATATACCATATATCAATAAAAGTATTCACATCTATGTAGATATTTTTTATTTATTAAAACTAAGTAGAAACGTATGGAATGTCAATATGCCTTCTCTTGAAATATTAATTTTTTTGTCAAAGTTTGGTTTGTAACTGTAGAAATATGAAAAATTCGCATTGTTCTAATAAACGTCGCTATTAATGCCGTTACCTAATGAAATATTCGATATCTAGTACAAAAATGTAACTATTCCATAATTAATTAATTTAATGCTTATATTATAAAATAGTCGTAGAAAGGGTATTTTCCGTATTCAAGTGTAGAAAGTTGGCCTTTCGACAACCATTTTGCATCACCGTACAATTGTTACTGCTATGTTATGGAAAAGTTTCGCGAAATATTCCCTAACGTACACGTATCAAAAAATGCAGGTTTCAAACGGAAAATTAAGTTTAAGAAAACTAGCTCAATTCAAGATTTGAAGAAAACCTATGACGAAAATGATGCTTCAACTGTATTTATTTTGAATTCTGTTAGAGAAAATTCACAAACAGCGAGTTGTAGTCAATGTACAAGTAGCTGCTGGCCATGTACGCCACAATTTTATTTATTCTATCTGTAGACCAATTTCTTTGCAGAAAATTTGTATAACTGAATTGCACGTTTTTCTTATTTTTGCAATCAAAGATAAGATTGAAAGACACCTATAGAATAAAAGAAGAAGTTAAGAAGAAGAATAAGAACTCTTACTTATACCAAAGACTATACTCCTATAGGAGTATAGTCGTTGCTTATACATATTTTTAAATTGCTTTAAGCAAAAATGTTATGTCCATAGAGAAAGTACTCCTTTCCAGGCTCGGTCGACATCAAACTGGTTGTCGAAAGGCCACCTTTCAACACTTAATGCGGAAAATGCCCTTTCTACGACTGTGACAGAGAATATAAGCATTAAATTAATTTACTCTGGAATAGCTACATTCTTGCACTTGATAATAAAATATTTTATGAGGTAATGGCGTCAACAGCGACGTTTATTAAAACAAATTGAATTTTTCATAATTCTATAGTTACAAACTAGACTTTAGCTAAAAATTGAATATTTCAAGAGAAAAGGCGTATTCACATTTAATACATTTTTATTGTTGTTTTTTAATTGATCTACGTATAAGCAATTGTCCTCACCCTCGGTGAAAGGGAAACCACCAAACAAATATACTACTCGTAATGTGGTACTAAATACTCTCATCAAAATTTTATGTAATTTTAATAATAAAAATATGTATATAGGTGTCAGTATACTGACATAGTAATTTTTTGATTAAATAACGAATACATGATTGTTGTATAAAAAATATTCTATAAGCTTATTTTTCGACGTTTGGTGAAGATATTATTAGTAAATCAGTTGTTCTATGGCTAATTCTGCAATTTTATTAATACGACAAAACTTTTTATAAAATAAATCATGTTGACAAATGTTTGCACCCAAACGCCCCTGCGCCCAACCTCCGCGAAACTGTCTCCGCGCCCAATAGTCCCTGCGCCAAACCGGGCCTGCGCCAAAACGTGCTAGACCGTAATATGAGATGGCAATAATTAAGTATTGTTAGAAATTGTATTATTTATGTACTAATTTCCATGGTTCCTGCTACTATTTATCTCAATATGTACAGTTAGTTAATAATATTTACATGCGTTTGTATAAGATTTTTTGTTTTTTTTTCACTACGCGCAAGAATGTACTAACCATTATATTTAGCTAAAAAATGTATTTCATTTTACAGAAAGAAAATGAACCCAGCAAACCAAGAAAAATGTGCCTAATTGACTTACAACTATCAAGGCTGGGACCTCCTGTTTTAGATTTATCATACTTTTTGTATGCGTGTTGCTCTAAGAAAGTAATATCTAATTTTGAACACTATTTGGATATATATCACGATAGTTTAAGTGTATATTTGCGAAAACTTGGCTCTAATCCAGAGAAAGTGTACCCATACTCCGTTTTTCGTCAACAGTGGAAGGAAAGTTCAAAATTTGGTTTAATTTCATCAATGCTATTAATACACGTTATGCTGAGCGACCAGAATGAGGTTACTGATTTAACTGATGTTGCTGAATCAGGGAAAAGTTTAGGTGATGCTTTTGACTACAAGATCGCTAACGTAGAGGAATACAATGACAGGGTTAAACATATAATTAAACATTTCGTTAGTAATAATTTTATTTAATTTATTGGTAGGTATATTCCGGTAATAGGCAACAACTTTATCTACAGTTAAATGAAGTATAAGGTTATCGATGTATCATATAGGGTTTGGGTTGTGATAATTAGATAACAAATTTGTCTCTTACATGAGCTAGATAAATAGTTTAACATTTGAATTGTGCTTCTATAATGACATATACTTCTGGTTTTATGGCCAAGGCTTTTTTTTTGTTCAGATATGTGGATAAAAATATTTATTGAAATGTTTACTCAAACATGGAGTAAGGAACTCAGTTATCTAAATAAGTTGCACAAATAAACAATTTTAATAAACTGTTCCTCTAAAAATAGTATTTGCTTGACACTCACCAATCATCCGTCGAAAAAAATAGAAGGTGTAAACAGGAAGCCACTAACATTAATTAATTAATTAAAAAGTAAATGTTACACTTAGGCCAAGAAGGCCCATTATGCAATCGCCACGTTTAGGGATGATCGTCATACAAAACTGTTGCCAATCCGAAACCTAGCAACTTTCTGCTGGGCTCGCTCCTTATGTCCTCAGGATTTAGTAGACCGGAGCCTGGGTACTAAGGACTAATAGTCTCGGACATTTGGTAAAGATGTGGAGGGCTGATTCTTCCTGTCTCCCACGGAATCTGCATGTAGGTTTATCTACCAGCCCCATAATGTTCAGGTGTTTGTTGAAAGTGCCGTGACCGGTTAAGAGGCCGACCACAATTCTGACTTGCTTTCTGCTAAGACTTAGGAGCTGCTTGGCGCGGGTTGGTGAGGGTCCTTGAATAAGTAGCTTCGCATGTCTTATCGCTAATTATGAGGCCCAACAGCTGTTGAACTGGGACGGTGACCATTTTTTTTATCTCCAAGTTTGCATTACTGTAGGGAATTCCGAGAGCTGGCTCTGGGCCAATGAGTGGCTTCTGGGAGCTTTCTCTGGCCATAGAGTCTGCCTTCTCAATTCGCACTATGTTATGGTGTTCGGGGATTCACAACACCTTGACCCAATTCTGCGACCCAAGTGTGCCTAGAGCCAGCCTGCTTTCTTGTACTTGTTTAAAGTACGTTATAGTAGGGCGAAGGGCCACTATAGCCATTCGGCTATCAGAGCATGTAGATATATTTATTGGAATAGCCTCGTTGTAGGTTTTCCTAGGCACACGCAAGGATGGTAATGGTCTCTCCTTGGAAGATGAAATATTTACTTTAAGTTTATTGCTGTAGATGCCGCCGCTGAACCTTCTTCAGACTTCGATCTACCACTAACTAACTTACTACTGAACTTTTAAAAACAATTTCTATGTAACGATTTGTATACGTTTATCTAAACTATTCATTCCAGCAGGGATTATACTATTCTTAGGAACAGTACTCACTGCATCCCGGTTTATAAGATGATTATCAAAGAATTCTTCTAACATTACCAGAGTTTACCAAGTGCAATTAGGAGTTACCCCATCTTGCTAGAAATATCATTGTCAGAGTTGATCATCGCGTAGTTGGGTCTTCCTGGTACCACATTGCATTGATGCTACGTTCTAATGCAAATATGCTAATTCTGGATACAACACATACCTTAGAAAATTGAACAGCAATTATTTGGCTAAAAGATTTTGAACAAACGCATTGCATATTGCATAAAGGTCTCCTATGAAGACACTACAGAAATTATGAAACATTTCGAAACAGCATTGCTTCAATGGCTGACCTGTATATGAAATTCAGGAAAGAATCGAGATTCATATCTGTTGAACTAATAAAGCACATGGGATTCTTCATCAAAATATCTATAGAGATGCGCTAAAAAAGTATAAGAACTTATTACATGCCATAGACCTGCTTTCTTGGAAATTATTCAAGACAGTTGAGTGTTATTCTCTTGCTGTACACGACAATTGTTGGATGACCGATATATTATTTACTTATCACGTATGTACTTGTAGTATCATTGCTGTATAAAAACAACAATATAATTTATTCTCATCTTCAAATCCGCTTTAAATAACTAGAAGAAATTCAATGATGTCTATTAAAATTAATACATGTTGTAACGGGCCTAAAATGTTGTCCAGTGAATAATTGGGTTTTAATTACCAAGTCCACAAAGTAACAACATTTTAAAGATAATCGTTTCAACAACATACATCTGGAACCACCGTGACGTAACATGTTCTAGAACGAACGTCCCTTTCTCCAGCCGAGAGGGGAGCGCGCATGACGGAAGTGGAAAAGTGCTTCCTATAAAACCGTCCGCCCAGCCATTAAAAATCATCTTTATTTCCTGGCTCTTGAATCCCTCAAAAGTCAGAAATATACCGCCGTTTTCTTTAAGAGTATTCTTAAAGTTTCCAGTGTTTAAAAATCCGTTCCTGTAACTAACCAGAATAGTAGAAATCCGTTTAACAATTCCTAATAATTACCTAAAAGTGAATTCATTCGTTTAATTATTTTGATTTTCCAGTGACCGAGTCCGAAGTGAAGCGAGCCAGTGCACAGCGATCGCAGGTAGCCTTTGGGGGTCGATTTAAGCCAGCGTACCGCCGTTCGAAAAAGCTAGGATTGCCAGGACATTTTTAACAGTAAAGTTAGTGGAGATAAAAATTTGACTTGCTTTGCTTGTTTATTTGAGTGCCCTGTAGTACGTTTTCCCTGTGCAGACATATTTATTCTCCGGTGGTTGAACTGAGAGAACAGCAATAAATAATTCTGTATAAAGGTTATTATAGTTGAGAGAATCAGTGTTCGAATTGGTGCCGTACCTCAACTGTAATAACCCCTGTTATTGATTGAACACCCTGTATAGAATTTGTCTTGATTCGTGGAGGAATTTCACGAAACGCCAAATTCTTGTAAGTCCCGTTAGCGAATTTTGAATTGATTTGGAACATTTTAAACAATTCAAAACTATCCACAGATTCTGTCGCAGAGAATTAATTTGTGCAAATTTGTGGGAGGAAAATTAAGTCCTTTTCTTCTTAGCAAGACTGGAGAAGTTTAGTTAGCTAATTAGAGAATTATCCGTGTACCCGAAATTTTCAGTATAAAAGCCAGATTTTTATAATAATAATAAACAAAGCGAAGCAAGGTTAAATTTATTTGTGCTAAACTGAGCTGTTACGAATCGCGTAGATTGAGTGAATTCCAGGAGCAATGATTTACTGATAAATCACCTGTTTGAATTTAGAATAATGTAAAGTTTTGCCTTCATACATACAGATTGTTTATTCTTAAAGCGATTTGCGGCGATTGGAGCACTGGGGAGCCTTGCCTGAGACCGGCCGCCGTTGGGTTCATTAAAACACATATTCGTACGCTGTAAAAGGTGTAATTCACGATCACTAATCACATATTCCGTTGATTTAAACACAAGGGAATTTCGTTTCTGTTGTCCCCGCAAAGCATATTAATTGGAGTGTCTGTGTTGATAGTATAGGTGTATGTGTCGGCCATCTTGTTGACCGCAGGTTACACGACCGACCGATCAGCTGTGGGCAGTTCCCGTGACCCGTATCGAGTTAGTGAGACTACCAAGAGGGACCCAGTGGCGTATCCAGGATCTCACCCAGTCGAGTACCCAAGATTACCCAGTGGCGTATCCAGGATCTCACCCAGTCGAGTACCCAAGATTACCCAGTGGCGTATCCAGGATCTAATTAATTGATTTATACAGTAGAATTACATTTATTTAGACAGTGGGATTGCATTTATTTAATTTAACAAATGATATGTACATAAGGGTAAACCAGTTTAATAAAATTTTATTGTTTTCAAGCCTATTAGTGTAATTGAATCCTGGACAACTCCAGAGCATACCCAGGTGAACAAATATTGAAACGTTTGCGTCTCGTATGAGCAGCGGGAGCAACGTTACAATGTATTTATTAATTTACAGTAGTAGCAGAACAGTAGGATTCACATTGAAATCAATATAAAGTGTATATCATTCAATACATCATAATATAATACAACTAAAACAGCACCCTGAATAATTTCGTATATGATCAAATTTGAAACAATCAGCGAGACACCCCAACAATACTTTGAAGGGACATTGACAATCTATTGCAGGATCTAAAATTTCTAGAATTACCTAAATATTAACTGATGTAGGAATATGGCTTTACACATTCCGCTTAAGCAGGGCTTCTTACAATCTTCTTCCTCATCTTTAAGTTATAGCTAGGAGAATATTAGAAGATGCTTTGTTTATGCCCACAGTATTTAAATATTATGAAAGAGAATACTGCTTTCAAATAATACGAGGATAGTTCATCAATTATTGTCCCTAACATAGAAGGCATTGACCGACAAATGAATATTTTTTTCCTAGAACCATCAGTTATTGACATTAATATATGCTGAGTTGCAGGTGCTTATCTTCCTGTTCATAGAAGTAAGTAAGTAAGTAGTAAGTAATTCGGTTTATTCATCAAAAGATGTTTACATTTACACATTACATTTCAACATACAGATTTAACATAGTTAGAACATAACTTTCTAAACTGAGACAAATTGGTTGCCTGTTTGGCTTCGTCAGGCATTTCGTTATACAGTTTTAATCCTTTATAATATAAATTTTTCTGAGAGCAGGCTTTTGTTGCTGCAGGTAACCTGAAATGGTTTACATATCTTGTCTCGTAATTATGTACATCCCTATTATATACAATAAACTTATTCAAATAGCTAGGTAATTTATTATTAATGAGTTTAAAAATCAAAATTAATGTATTAAAATATATTCGTTGCTTTATGCTAAGCCATTGCAAGGTTTCTAACATTAAGGTAATGTGGGTACGTTTGTTACAAGATAAAATAATTCGCATTGCTCTATTTTGCAATTTTTGCAGTCTCTGCGGGTCTCCTTCATTAGCCAGAAATAATACAGTTATACATCTAATACAAATGTGGTGTCAGTGATTTTGTTTTAATGGAAAAATTCTAAACAAGGGCTATGTTAAAATATCTGCTAATAGAAGGGTTTATCACCGCAGGAAATTTATAATCACACGTCCTGAGTGTTGCGTGATTCCACCCCGTCATATCAAGTAATTAAGAATCGGCGCCGAGATTTCATATCAGGAAGGAAGACGTGACAACATGCATTAGGTGTTGGGCCGTTAAAAAGTGTGGTAACTCAAGAAAATACTGATTTGATCCATGATGTGGTACTGAGTGATCGGAGAATTACGGTCAAATATGTTCCTGAGACATGTGCTTCTTCCATTGCAAGAAAATTAAACACAAGGAATTAGATCTGAAAAAAGTCTGCGCATGATGGATTCCGAAAATATTGTCCCTTGATCAGGAACGGGCCAGGTTTCTCACTGCCACGAGCAATTAAAGACACGGATCTAAATTATAACACACATGAAAAGCAACATTGGTTTCAAACTAACTCAAACTGCAAGAAGTAAACCTTTTTTAAATGTACAAACTCTTATTCTTATCTTGTATATGGCTAATTGATAATGGCTATGGTGTAATTCGTTACAATAAAGACATTAACCATACTTGCAAAAATTGCAAACCTTAGCGGATAGTATCTGCATCATTTAAGATTATTTTCTATTTTTTTATTTAGAGATTATCTTATATAACTGCGTGATTATGGAAAGTCGCGCATCAAGAACCGCCGAACGTACTAAGGGAATCGTTACTAGGTCTTGACACGACACAATATTGCAGGTCACATTTCATTATGTATTCTTTTATGACTTCTATAACTCTATAAACGGTTCGTTAATAATATAAGTGAGAGGAATAGATATTAGTTTTGTATTTAGTTCAGCTGGAATTTCTTAATAAAAATACTATCTAGGTTTTGTAAATTAATGATAACAAAGCCAGTAATAATCACATATTATCAGTGGACGTATTATAAGATATTTTTCTGCGGATGTAAATGGATTGAGTAATATACTCCAGATTAGTTCCCAGCGAAGGTCAATGATAATTGATAAGGTATGTACATATAAGTTATCATTTACAGATTATTTATTTGGTGTTCCACTTCAGCAGAGTTGAACGGTCAGAAAATGAATAATAAAAATAATTTAACAACTGTCCTGGATAGTGAAATAGAAACATTACTAGAGAATGTCGCGGAAGAAGAAGGTTTTTGTGAATATAAAATTGAAGAAGCTCCAGGATCCATGAAAGGTGATGGTTACCTAGGAGTTATTACGGCAATTCGTATTGTTGGTAAAACTAAATCTAACGAAGAAAAAGAATTGAACTTGGTGGTAAAAAGTGCATCAAAAAGTGATGCCTTAAGAAGTGAAACACCTATAGCAAATGTATTTGAACGTGAAATTTATATGTACAATTGTGTGATTCCCGCATTCACCATATTTCTGAATGAAAAGGGTTTGCCACCCTTTAGTAGTTCTGCAAAATGTTATAAAGGGTGCTTAAAAAATAAAAGCGAAGCTGTAATCCTAGAAAACTTAAAAGACAGAGGTTATAGCGTTTGGGAAAGAAGAATTCCCATGGAAGATGAACATGTAAGATTTGTAATGGCAGAATATGGACGTTTACATGCGTTATCGTTTGCATTACGTGATCAGAAACCCGAATTATTTAAAAAACTTATTGACCCTATGGATGATATATTTGTGAAATTTATGAAAAATGATTTTCTAAAAATGTTTGTAAATCAATGCAAGAAAGCTGCAGAATCTCTGGATCCCATTACACATAAAGATACTTTAAATGCTTTTACTTCGTTTATCGATACACAACTGCAAACGTTTTTGGAGGGATTACATGAACTTGCAGATAATTATTCGGTCATTCTTCATGGAGATTGTTGGACCAATAACATGATGTTTAAATATGAAGTAAGTAGTACAAAACAATTGATTACGCAGAAGTATTATACCCGAAATTGATAATTAATTTTACGATAAGAAATTAGCCCTGATAAATTGTTATTACTAATAAGTTAACTTGTAGAGATACTAAGAGATGATCCAAATGGCATTCGATTGTTTACGGAATTTAAAATATTTACTTAATTGTCTCTTTTTTTCATAAAATATGTTAATAATACAAACTGACTACTTCAACAGTGGGAGACAAAATACATCCAATATAAAATGCAATACGTTTAGTATTCCACTAAATGATATAGTTGCAAAGACTGGCCTTGTCCTAATTTTATGAAAATTGTATAATTCTTGGTTCTGGGGCATTACATTCGTAAAGGACGGTAGTTTCTACTAAACTAAAAAATTTCATTAAATTCGTATCATAAACTATGTAGATATATAATTTTGGATTACCTTACTAAATTTTTTCTTAAGAATTTTTTTTATTTTATTGGAATCTTATGTGGGCTGTGTGTTAAAAATCGTACGTTAAAACATTCCATATTATCGTAACCACGGTGTAAATACAAAATGCTGATTTTAGCTTATTTTGTGCCACTATGGTACCCTCTTCTTCTCATTCTTCTTCGAGTGTTTTATTTCCTAGGAGACCTAGCGATATTCTCAGTCCGTTCATACCTATATATTTGAAGATACAATAAAAACGATTTATTATAGCTAGAAGGGAAGTCGATTTCTTATATATTTTATTTTACAGAAAGAAAATGAACCCAGCAATCCAACAAAAATGTGCCTAATTGACTTACAATTAGCAAGAGTGGGACCTCCTGTACTAGATTTGTCATACTTTATGTATGCCTGTTGTTCTAAGAAAGTGATATGTAATTATGAACATTATTTGTATATATACCACGATAGTTTAAGTGCTTATTTGCGAAAACTTGGCTCTAATCCAGAGAAAGTGTACCCATACTCCGTATTTCGTCAACAGTGGAAGGAAAGTGCAACATTTGGTTTAATTACATCAATGCTTCTAATACATGTTATGTTGAGTGGTCAGAATGAGGTTACTGATTTATCTGATGTCGCCGAATCAGGAAAAAGTGTTATTGATGCTTTCGATTACAAGATTGGTAATGAAGAGGAATATAATGACAGAGTTAGACATATAATTGAACATTTTGTTAGTAATAATTTTATTTAATTTATTGGTATATTCCAGTAACAGACTATAAAACTATTTACAGGTAAATTAAGTATAATTATATAGCAAAATTAAAGTGGGGATTATGATAATAAAGAAAAAAAAAGTTATTTGTTACATTAGCTTGATAACTAGTTATGGAGTTTAGGTGTTCTTCTATGATGATATTATTTCTGGTT
>JABXWE010012257.1:0-26064 GCA_014611495.1 Limonius californicus
TCAGATGTAAGGTACGTATATATATATACACTGTGTCTATAAAGTAACCCCCCCCCAAACTAATTTTTGAACGACTTGATATTTTACCACAAAATTTGGTGTGCTTTAATGGGAAATTAAATATTATTTTTTAGCCCATGATTAAATTTTCTATCATTTAAAATGGCGGCTGGGCGCCATTTTGAATTTTTATTTTAAATAGAAAGGGGGGTCGAGTGACACCTCATTTGAAAGGTCTTTTAATTCTGCGTCTGATCCTAGAGTTTCAAAGAAAAATATTCAGCCAGCACAAAATTACAAATGTTTGAAGATAAAGAAGTCTATTTAAAAAAACTAAGAATTACAGCAAAAAGAAATTAAATTAAGTGTTCAAAATGTTCACCATTCACTTCTTGGCACATAAAAAGTCGGTTATGAAATTCCTGCCTTACATTTTCATAAATTTCTGGAGTGATATTTCTGCAAACTTCTGTAATGCGTTGCTCCAGTTCTTCAATTGTTTCTGGATTTTTTTTATCAAGTAGGTAGTCCACTTTTTCATTTGTTTTCTTGCTGTTTGTTGTCATTTATAAGCTAATCTTAACTACAACTGTCAAGTGTAAATTCGGTTGGCATTTTCACTTAAAAATATCTACGTTATTGTAAATTTAGTTCATTACTTCGTCTAAAAATGCGTTTTTAAGGTTTTAGCTTCAAATTTGCATTGTACTGTTTTACATTTTCTTTGACACGTTCATACGCGCTATAATTATGCGTACCGTGGAAGAAAGAGTTTTTGCCGTGAAAGTGTTTTACCAATCCCAAAATAATGCCCATGAAGCTGTGCGATTATTTAATGATAGATATCCAGATAAACCAATTGACCGAAAATATCTTCGAGAACTCATGCGAAAATTTGAAGTGACTGGAAATGTGGGAAACGTCAAAAGAACAGGAAGACCGGCAGTCTCAGAAGAAAAACAAATTGATATCTTGGTCGATCTTCAAGCCAACCCTCAACAATCCACAGCGGAACTTGCTGATCAACACGATATTCCACGTTCCACAGTCCATAAAATTTTAAAAATAAATAAATTACACCCCTATAAATTAAAAATGGTGCATGAACTCTCTGAGGACGACCCAGATCGCAGATTACAGTTCTGTGACTTAATGACTGAAAGACTTCAGCAAAATCAAATTAGGGTGAGCAACATTTGCTTTAGTGACGAGAGCACATTTTTCTTAAATGGACATGTCCATCGACACAATCACCGCTATTGGAGTACTGAAAATCCTCACGAATTTAGAGAAACTCATACACAGCGTATTCAAAAAGTTAACGTTTGGGCTGGTATATTGGGGAACCGTGTTAATGGACCAATATTTTTACGAGAAAATTTAAGAGGAGAGCGCTATTTAAGGATGCTGCAGAACGAAATTTTCCCAGAAATATCTCAGGTGGCTGGAAATAATATTGAAAACGTTATGTTCCAACAAGACGGTGCGCCGCCTCATTATTATAGGCCTGTTTCTGACTTCCTCAACGGACATTTTCCTGGAAGATGGATTGGTAGGCGGGGGCCTGTGGAATGGCCGGCTCGCTCCCCAGATTTAACCCCCTTAGATTTTTTTCTATGGGGATATCTGAAATCAAAAGTGTACAGAACCCGTCCAGAAACAATTGAAGAACTGGAGCAACGCATTACAGAAGTTTGCAGAAATATCACTCCAGAAATTTATGAAAATGTAAGGCAGGAATTTCATAACCGACTTTTTATGTGCCAAGAAGTGAATGGTGAACATTTTGAACACTTAATTTAATTTCTTTTTGCTGTAATTCTTAGTTTTTTTAAATAGACTTCTTTATCTTCAAACATTTGTAATTTTGTGCTGGCTGAATATTTTTGTTTGAAACTCTAGGATCAGACGCAGAATTAAAAGACCTTTCAAATGAGGTGTCACTCGACCCCCCTTTCCATTTAAAAAAAAATTCAAAATGGCGCCCAGCCGCCATTTTAAATGATAGAAAATTTAATCATGGGCTAAAAAATAATATTTAATTTCCCATTAAAGCACACCAAATTTTGTGGTAAAATATCAAGTCGTTCAAAAATTAGTTGGGGGGGGGGTTACTTTATAGACACAGTGTATATATATATATATTCCGGTTGAACCGGAAGTGACAGTAATTTTGTTTTTTCAAATGGAACCCTATAAATATTATTGCATTTTTGAGTTTTACTCAAAATTCTGGAGCTATTGCATTTTGAATCGTTTTCCTATCTTCAATTGTTTTAGAGATATTCAATTTTTTCAAAAAATGTTGACGGGTGGAGGGACTAACTAAAATGCTTGTATTACCAACAATTGTAATGTCGAAAAGTTCATTCTTGGTATACACGTTAACAAAGGAGTATCCTATCAGGAGCCATTAATAGTATTCCAAAATGTTAGACTGGGTGTTTGGTATTTCCGTTTCGTTTTTTGCAACTTTAAATGCCAATAACTTTCTTATTTCAAATGGAATGACCATAAAATTTTTACATCATTCGACGCGGAATATTATTCTCTATTGACATGTTGTAGCATACCATACAGCTAAAATGAATATTTACAGAGATAATACCAAAAATGTGAAAATAAAGCTAATTCGACACGTGTGTATTGTCACAAGTGTGCTTTGGATGGTTTTAAATTTCATATGTCACAAATAATATCAATAAGTATAAATTGACAGATAGTTAATTGTCTCATGATGGCCACAGATTATATAGGGACTATGATGGCTGATAACAATAATTACACTAATCGAGATATTCTTAATATGATTTATACATATGGCGAGTGTAGCAAAATTTTGGAAAGAACTGTGAGAACTTTTAATGAGAGGTATCCTCATTTAACTCCTCTTACCAAACGCAAGTTTCGAAAGATAGAGAAGACATTTATTTATCACGGCAAAGTTAAAGTTGAGAGAAACAGACAGAAACCGGTGATAGGTAATGAAGAAAATCAGATAAACGTTTTGGGGTATTTAAATGCAGAGCCACAAGGGTCCATCAGAGGAGTAGAAACTGCAGTTGGAATTTCATATACATCTGCCCAGCGGATACTCAAGAAAGCCGGTATGCATAATTATAAATTTCAAAGTGTGCAAGCCCTCGTAGATGGAGATTTTCAAAGAAGAGAGTTGTTTTGTACGCAGTTAATGGACAGACTTAACGATGATAAGTTATCATCGTTAAGTCATTGATAACTCTTTTCTTGAAAGAATTATTTGGACAGACGAAGCAAAATTTTCAAGGGATGGCATAGTTAATTCCAGAAACAATCACTTTTGGTCAAACCAAAATCCCCATCTAGTTCGGGAAACTAATTATCAACATAAATTTAGCTTTAATGTTTTTTGTTTATTAATGAACAACAAATTATCATTTTGTATTTACAACGAGAATTTGTCTTCGGAAAAATACCTAGACATACTGAATTCAACAGTAAGCGATTTTTTGGACGAACTGCCTCTGAACGAGAGGTTTTCTTGTTGGTACCAATTGGATGGTGCACCGGCACATTGTGCTAGAAGTATAACAGAAAAATTGAACCTATTATTTAATGACAGATGGATTCGGAGAGGTGGACCATGGGAATGGCCTCCAAGGTCACCTGACCTAACACCTCTGGACTTCTATCTTTGGGGTGTCATAAAGAGCAAAATGTACCAAACACCAAGTAACTCAAGAGAATCTCTTGACCAGAAAGTGCGCCAAGCCTTTTCAGAATTGTTGCAAGAACAAATTCAAAGGTCGACGACTGAAGGTGTCCGAAGAAGAATTATTAAGTGTCGTGAACAACACGGGCGACATTTTAAACAATTACTTTAGTTTTGTCTTACTTTTCAATATATTTTTTTAATTTCATATTGTTTATTTTTGTGATGTAGGTGCTGTGCGCAAAAATATCCAAAAATGGAATAAAGAGTCACCTGTCAATTTATACGTATTAGGTTAGGTTAGTCAATTTATCTTTAGATTTGCAAAATTACACAGATAAGGATAAATGTCTCAAATATGAAATTTAAAACCATCCAAAGCACACTTGTGACAATACACACGTGTCGAATTAGCTTTTTTTTCACATTTTTGGTATTATCTCTGTAAATATTCATTTTAGCTGTATGGTATGCTACAACATGTCATTTTTTGAAAAAATTGAATATCTCTAAAACAATTGAAGATAGGAAAACGATTCAAAATGCAATAGCTCCAGAATTTTGCGTAAAACTCAAAAATGCAATAATATTTATAGGGTTCCATTTGAAAAAACAAAGTTACTGTCACTTCCGATTCAACCGGAAGTGACAGCGTATTGAAAATATTTTAGAAAAATAGATCATATCGCCCTATAGCAGCAACCAAAATTTCAGATTGATGTCTCCTTTAGTTCTCCATAAACCTCTAATGAATCAGTTAGGTGAATCAGCCTGTATATGTTAGTTTTGAGGATTCCGCGGGTGTTGTATGCTGTGGTTGGTTTCCAGGTATTCATCCGCGTAGCAACTTCTTGGTCCTGGGACGGACCGGGCTGGTTCTCTTGACGACGTTTCGGCAAAGTCACATTTGCCATCTTCAGGTCTTGTCGGATAACTTTCAGCTGATGCTTCTTGTAATACGACATGTATTACAAGAAGCATCAGCGGAAAGTTATCCGACAATACTTCAAAGTCTTCTGGGTTGTTTCTCTCTTCTGGCTCACTAAGAACCTTTCCAGTGTGGTTTGTTTTTGTCTACGTCTTAATACTTGTAGGGAGTGAGCTATGCTATTGTTAATGACATGTTTATGACTCGGCTTGTTACTTCTTTGTTAGGGTGATATTTCTCCACAGAATTTTCCAATTCTCCCCATTTCCTAATCATTTCCTTAATTAGTAAGCTAGGAATATCCTCCCTTCCCTTCTCCGTCGATTAATCGGGAACCGACTGTTACGTTCGGCTACCGTGTAAAACCGGGAAACGAGTTCAATAACCGAGATTTTACTTTCAATAAAGGGTTGATCGGCACCCGAATCGTTCAAAAACAGAGCCATTCGAAAATCGAGTGTCCAGTGTAACTGGTATTTTAAGAGGATCCTTAACCGACCTAGCAATTCCATATTAAATGTAACCTTTTATAACAGCAAACTATTATATTGCGTTAGCTGCCCCTTCCGTAGCTTAGGGTCGTTTATTTAATTGCTGTAAAGCAAACTGCAGCCAATACGTGTTGTATACCACAAAACAGATTCATTGGAGAATCTTGGCATTGCTCTGATTGAAGAACGGTAGATAACTCTTATCACTGAAGTTGTACGCATTATGTTCTTAAATGATGGAAGTTTGTAATAAGGTGATACAATTGTCTCTAATTAAGTCCACATAAATTATAAACGTAGGTTATTTGGCAATTTTATCATCAGTTCTTATGATTTTTCGACAATTATTTTCAATTTATTCGAATCTCGGATGTATTGTCTACTAGTTAAAAAAACTACAAGTTGTAAGGGCACCTGGTAATGTAGCTACAGTGACAACAGCAAAACGCTAATTTTAGCTTTTCTTGATAAGTTTCTGTCACCTGTTATCTGCCACCAGTTCTTTCCGGCTGCTTCCTCGATCTCCTCTGACCATCTAGTGCTTGGGCGCCCTCTTTTTCTGCTGCCTTCACTTGGACACCATTTTGTTGCAATCACTGACCACCTTTTATCTTTGATTCGTCCCAGATGCCCAGCCCACTTCCACTTTAGCACTTTGCACCTGTTTATTACATCAACTGTTCCTACTTTTTTATGTATATCCGTCAATTTTATTTTATCTGTTCGTTTTAGTTTCAGGATAGAACATTCCATTTTTGTTTGTGTAACTTTTAACTTCTTTGATTGTTTTTTATTTAGCGACCATGTTTGGGAGCCATAAGTTAAAACCGGAATAATGCAGTTATTAAACACCTGACTTTTTAGTTTTAGTGGTAAGTCGCCTTTGAAGATTTTCTTAAGTGACCGGTATTTTTTCCATGCCTTATCGATTCTTCTTTGAATTTCTGTTCTCCCTTTGAAGGGGAGCGCCAGGCCGAGGTAAATCACTTCGTCTTGATATTTAATCTCTTTTTCTTTGATTTTTATATTATCTACCACTCTGTTACTTAATAGCTTAGTTTTTTCAAAGTTTATAGTTAGTCCTTTCTTTCCACATTCTTTTTCTAGGTCTATTATTATGTTTCTTAACATACTAACATACTTTTACTTTCTGCAAACAGGACCACATCGTCTGCAAAGTTTAGGTTGTTTAGTCTCTTATTTTGAATCCTCACTCCATATTTGTCCCATTTCATATTCTTGAAGGCCTGCTCCAGTGCTGCTATAACCAGGGCTGCCTGTCGTCTCCAATTTTATTTTTGCTGGTGTGTCTCGGTAGCTCTCTGCTATTAACCTCACATATTTTTTTGGGACTACTTGCATTTTTATAGCCTCTATCATTGGTTCGTGCTCTATTGAGTCGAATGCTTTTTGAAAATCTATAAATGGCATGTGTATTGTTTTATTGAATGCTGTGTATTTTTCTATTATTTGATTTAATACTTGCAGATGGTCTATGGTTAAGAAACCTCATCTGAAGCCCGCATGCTCTATAGGTTGGCCTTCTTCTATTTTGTTTTTGATTCTTACTTGTATTATTATCATGAATAGTTTGTATAGAGTTTGTAGCAGACTTATTGATTTATAATTAATGATTAGGTCCTTTCTACCTTTCTTATGCAGTAAAATAATTGTTGATTTTTTCCATTGTTGTGGGATAGTCTCCGTCAAACGTATTTTGTTGAATAATTTCCTTATGAGATCAAGTATGTGAGGCGTAATGTTTTTTAGTTGTTCATTGGTTATTCTATCGTCTCCTGGAGATTTCTTGTTCTTTAGCTTTTGTAACGCTTTCCTGATTTCCCTTTTACTAATTTCTTCGTATATGTGTATTTCTTCTTCCTGCTCTGCTATGCTGTTACAAGTCACCTCTTGATTGCTACTCTGGACGCTCGAGTATAACTTTTCATAGAATTTCGTTACTTCCTCTATTATATCTTTTGTTTTTGTGTATTTGTGGTTTCTAGCAAAAATTGGTTACCGCCTTGTGGTAATGCTGATACTAAACGCACTATGTTTCACCAAATAAAGTGTAATTCAAAGAGGCGACGTCTTTTTGATTACATCTTGAACAGACACACACACTACGGCTCTTACAAGTCCTTGGTTTCTTCGACAACTTTCTTCCAGCCCAGTCTGTCCTGTACGATGTTATGGGTTGTGTGTGAACATATTTCTGGCTACCCTTGTATTAGGAGTTCGCCCAATCATCATATTCTTTGCCTATGCATCCACCCTACTAGGTTTTGATCCTGGAGGAACTGCTTTAAAACATGGTTCATCCTCAGGGCCACATTATTCAATATACCGACCCTAGGCACAGTGCCTAGGGCCTACAAACATTTTAGGGCCTACAAACATTTTAGGGCCTACAAACATTTTAGGGCCTACAAACCTTTAAGCCCTGCAATAATTTACTCAAAGGATACATAAAAGAAAACAATACAAAATCCAAAATAACATATTTTATTTTAAAATATTTACTAAATTATTTGAATGACAAAAACAATAATCACCGCCAACGATGGCGGACCCAGGATTTTGTCCCAGAAAAGGTTTAAAGGCGTTTAAGTTGTATTAATATTTGAGAGTATTTTCAAGATTCGTAAATTGTTTTTTGTGCCTGCAAACGATGAAATTAGTATAAAAATGAGTAAATAGATTTCTTACCTTCAATCATGTCCACGCATGTAGTAAGGATTTCAGTGTGATGTTCTTTCGCAATAAACTAACCTGATTTTTCTCTCTAGTTGTATAAAGATACATAGTGTAGACAAGTGTTAATATATTCCCTTGCCTTACATGCCGACTAATTTCAAAATCCTGACAGAAATCGATTAAATTGCCAAAATAGTATCGAAACTGACCCTTGTCAATTCATTAATCGACAATGGTCCATTTTGGCTACATCTATCCGCCTGCTCGTTAGTGGTTTCTTTTCTCTACAATTTTCGTAAGGTGCGTTGTTGTTGAAAATGATCGTCTTTATGGCGAAAAACGCTGAAACGCCGGAGTCGAAAGTTCGGTGGCCCATTTTGACAGGAGGATGGTAGCGGTACGTGTCCTGGGCCCATCTGCGAAAATCACATCCGGGTAGCTTGCTCCGTTTTTCACCGTTGCCCGTTTCCATTACCAAAAAGCGCATAATAATTGAAAATATTACGATGTTTGTATTTTCCAAAGTAGACGAACTACGAAAATGGGCTTGAGCTGTTAGAAAAAGCGACATGAATACTACTTGGCATATGCAGGCCACCACCAAGGGACGTGAAAACATTTATTAAAAATGCTGTAACTCCGGAAACACGCCACTTAGCCGGATGACCTTATGAGCGCTAGACGCGGCTTGCCGTGTTCTGCGACCCCGGTTGAAACATTTCGGATGGACATAACCTCAAAGAACAATTTTGTGCAGGACCGCGATCATGAATTAAAAAGATATAAAATTATCGATATTACGACCGTTGGCGAAGCTGCGCTAAAAACGGCACAGTAATTTTGTTTATGTTAAAAATAGGAGAATATCTTTCAATTCGAAAGAAACAAACCGTACATTGATATTTTCATTCACTGACCGGTGATGAATTTTTAAATTCAATATTGCAAACATTTGCTTTTTACTCTAATTACCATTATTTTGGCGTTTCATTGGCTAATACGGTTAGGACGGTAGAAAATATTTTGCTCCTTTTGACCGGCCCTTTTACCGGCTCTTACAAAATATAGTTGCAAACCCCTTCGTCCCTTAACCCTACTTTCCTACCATCTCTTGTTCCTTTCTCCAAACCTTTTTTTTTCTGATTTCTTTCTTACTTTTAGGCCCTTCTGTATTTCCTCTATTTTCATAATTTTCTTTTTTTTCGCAATTATCCTCCCTCTTTCTCCGATTTTTTGCCCCCATTTGCACCCATTCCCTCGTAGTTCTTTCCCACCTTCAACCTATTTCCTTATCCTTCTGTTCCCTTTCTCCTTCCCTTTCCTTATTTCTCATTCTTCTTTCTCTCTCCCCGTTTCCTCCCCCTCTTCCCAGTCGCCATTCCCTTGTCCTGCAAAACTGGTGAAAAAACATAAATTTATGTCATTTATATCACACAATATGAGGTTTTTAACGTGTATTGTGGCAAAATATTTTTCATATTGAAATATTTTTGTTAGACGTTAGAGATGAGATAATGGAAAATGTTATTTCTGATATTCTGCTTTAACATTTTCAAAGTAATATTTATACAGCTTTAAAGACTATTCCTGGTTGAGTATTATGCATAATAAACTAAAATATCTCAGTTGTCCTAAAAAGGCTTTGTTATTTTAACAACTATATCAACAAAGTTACCCATTTGACTGCATAAAAATCACCCCGTATAGTGTATATGATGATTAAGTTTTTTATTCGCTGTTTGCTTTTGTGTGTCTAACTCTTATAAAGAATTTTTGTGTATTACGACCTACACAAACTTTTTTACATAGGTTTGTCATCAACCAAGGCTAACCACTACAGCTACTGCGTTTGGCCAACCCATTAAACGCACAGTAATTTAAATTCTAAACAATGTATAACGTTTGATTTAAAATTGTAAAGATATCTAGATGTTTCTGTTAAATCCCACGATACGTAATATTGCACAGTTTTTGTTTTAGTATGTGTTGTTAAGCTATATTCTCTTTTATGTGCCAGGCGACTACAGTAATTACCAGTTACACAACATAATAATTATTTTGATGTAACCTTAGTGATTCATAGTTTGCAGAATAATGAAAAATGAATACAGTTGACAATGGAATTCCGGGTAAATACCGGGAGTTAAATAACAGCACCGCTGAACAAACAATGGATGTAAGATTATATCAAAAATCTTTAACATCAGGAGACGAAGGAAACTCCTTAAATCGCAAACATTTATCTGGAAATCGACCAAAATGCAGGGAAAATGCTGTTTACCATTTTCAAAGTTTTGCTGAAAATGCAAGCATCGATGGAATAAAATTTGTTGGGGAAAAAGGTCGCACCATTACAGAGAGGTAATCATTTTAGGCTTACTTTACATAAGTAAATATGTAACAAACATTTTCAGGGTTTTTTGGACTATAACCTTGGCAGTTGCTGTAGTTCTATGCGCGATTCTTGTGCTGCAAACATTTAAAAAGTGGATCAACTCCCCTGTGATAGTTACGTTCGCCACCTCCCAAACGCCTATTTTCGAAATTCCTTTCCCTGCAATCACGATTTGTCCAGAAGTGAAAACGAATTCATTTATTTTCAACTACACAGAAGCATATTTAAAGAAGGCTAACAACGAGACCATGGATAAATTCGAGTACTATTTCATAAACTGATTAAATTTAAAAAAAATATATAACATAATTATATTTAATAGGGAGAATGGTTTTAATTCCTTGTCATTAATTTGTGACCCCACATCAGAGTTGTTGGACGAAGACGCAGTTTTAGCCGATCCACAGGTTGTTAAGTATTTGAATTTGGTGAGTATGTAGAAATAGCCTGACAGTAGATAGTCCAGGTTGTGAAAACTGTTTCACTATTTATCTCGAACAATGGAAAAACTTCTTCAAGAATTTCACTACAAGTTTATTGGGAAAAGGCCATGTAATAAAGGTCAACTAACTATAATGTATGTACCTATCCTAGGCTAACTTAACTTCGTCTACCCTAACTTAACTGCAAACTCAGTTGATCTAATCTTACCCTTTACTTAGTCTAATCTAACTTAAGGTCTATTAACTTATAGATAACCTAATAAATTTAAAAGTATTTGTTGTAACTTCTCCTAAAATAACCTTACTTTAACGTAAGATTTACTCAACTAACCCAATTTAAACAAAATCCTAAGAAGCTTCAAACTGACTAACCTCTTTCGATTGTTTTTTAACTACTACTACTACTACTACTAACATTAATAAATCCTGGCGTAACACCATCTGATTTTAGGCCAATTTTGCCCAGCTTAAACTAACTTAAACAATCTTGGTGAACGTTGGTCTACCTTCTGTTTTACTTGGCCCGGTATATTCTTACATTACGGTAGCTCTAACCTAACTTAAGCTTTAATATAACTTATATCCAACCCAACCTTATCATAATTCAAAATGAGAGTCTAATCCGACCAAATAAACTAACTAAATCTAAATAAAAGTTAGCTAAATTTACCTAACCTCAGCCAAACTATTATATGCCAATTTAACTTACTATCCCCTAATTTAACTGCAAACTCAGTTGATCTAAGCCTAACTGTCATTTAATCTAATTTGACTTAAGACCTTCTAACTTGTACATTCTTAACTCACCGTTATCCATCTTCGACCTAATATACTATAAAATTAATCGTATTTGTTGTAACCTGTCCTACAATAACCTCACATTAAAGCAACTTGAACGCAACTGATTATGGCTAACACAATCTGATTTTAGGTCAATTTGGACTATTTTAATTTAACTTAATTTACCCTGGGGAACGCTGATCTAGCTTCACTTTAACTTAGCTTGGTATATTATTAAATTAAGGCAGCTCTAATCTAATATAACCTTTAACATAGCTCATATCTAACCCGCTTTTAATATAACTCAACATGAGAGTCTAATCTAATCAACTTTCATCTCTATGCTAAGTAAACTTAATTTGGCGTCTCCTAATTTTAACTAAACCTTGCCTAACTCAGTTTAAGGTACTTCAGATTAGGATGATCTAACATTATTAACTTACTCGTAACTGTAGCTAATCTTGGTGTTGCCTAATCTAAATTTAACACAATATGTGTTAGGTTGTCGCATGCTAACTAACGCCAACGTAAATGATCCTAATTAAACTTCAACCTAGCTTGGCCTTATCTAGTGGCTATTTAACCTAACCTGAGCTACCTTAATTCTAACCTAATTTATATTTAATGAGATTTATCATAACTCAGACGTCTCAGCCTATTCTAACTAAATTAAGCTAACCTAGTGATGTAACCTAATTTAAACACAACCTGGCTAAATCGAACACAATTTTAACTTAACGTAAGTCATTTTAATCTAATCTTTATCTAACGAAACCTAGTTTAACTTGAGCTATTATAAGATAAACTATGCTGGCCTTATTTGACTCAAATTTAATATAACCTGATCTAACTTAATCTGTTAACCAGGTTAGCCGAATTGTTACTGAACATGGGCTTACTTAATTTTAAGATAAAAGTTCATTAATATGGTCCTTGTGTAACCTTTAACACATCCTGGACCTAATTAAACTCCATTTAACAACCTAGAGCTTAATATTATTGAACTATGTAATCTTACTTTAGCTTAATACAACGCACTTTAATTTACCTTACGAGTAACCTAACAAATACAAACCAAATTGAATTATAAATTAACTTATGCTAATTCATCCTCCTTTAATTTAACTTTAAGATAATTGAATGAAGCTCATTCAACTTTAATCATACCTAAATTAACCTGAATGGTAATTTCTAGGTTTCAAGTCCTTACCGAGGATTTTTTTCTTGTGGCATATTTCAAAGTAGATATTTTTCAGGTGCCTTTATATAGTTTTGTATATTTTATATTAATCAATTATAAACAAGCAAGGAATTTGGATAACTTCTTTTAAAAATTTCAGTAAGCATATTGTAAGGCCATTTTTAATTTTTCCATAAGCTAAAATGAAAACCAAAGGTAACATTTAACAAAAATTCAATTCTTTTTAGTTTGCTCCAGAATTGGATCAATTGCTGCTGGAGATTAAATGGAAAGGACATGATTTTGATGATAATGGTACTGGGTTGTTTACAAGAACTTTAACAGAGGCAGGTGTTTGTTATACGTTCAATGGGTTTGATCGAAAGGAACTGTTTACTAATATCGTGTAAGTAACTTTATGTTCGTAATATTTAGTATTAAGAATTCTGTTCATGCAGAAGAGATACACATTAGATATTTAATCATTGTTCAACATGCCAGGATTGTTTTAAGTTAGCAACCATTTTAGGTCATACGAAGAAGGGTTTTTCTCAACTGACGGACTGCACTCAGATTGGTTTCCAGAATCAGGATACGTAAAAGATGGCGATAGCGACTCGTATCCCAGAAGAACAATGGTTGCAGGAGCAAAAGGGGGACTTTCGCTTATCCTAATGGTTTTGGATTTTAACCTGGATTACGCTTGCGGCGATTCCCTTCAAGGATTTAAGGTTTGCTTGAATCATTTGGTGCATTAAACCTTGACTTTTTCCTTGCAGGTCTCGTTACACCATCCGGGACAGTTTCCACGTGTTAATCACAATTTTTTTCGCATGCCGCTTGAGGAGACAGTCGTTGCTTCTATCAAACCCAACATGATGACAACCTCAGAAGCTCTGAGGAACTACAAGCCCAAAGACAGACAATGCTATTTTGTGTCTGAGAAGAATTTGAAGTTCTTCAAAATATACAACCAGCAAAATTGCCTAGTGGAATGTTTGACGAATTTTACTTTAAAATATTGCGAGTGTGTGGGTTTCCATATGCCCAGTAAGTGGTTGTCGTTTAACTTAGCCTAAATTTAGTTTTCGTTCAACTTTTAGGGAAAGCGGGGACTCCAATTTGTGGTGCTGCTAGTTTAGAGTGTCTGGAAGTTGCTGAAGGTGCCATAAAGTTATTTTAGGTGTTTAGGGGAATTTTATTTTAACTCGTTTGTTTGCTTACAGTGTTGTTTCTAGCAGATGAAGTGGATTACAAAATAAAACAGTCCACCAAATCTAAACTAAGGAAAGATTTGAATTTAGAAGACGTTGATAACAGCGATAGGTGTGATTGTTTACCAGCGTGCACTTCTTTGGATTACGATGTGGAAATATCCCAATCAAACTGGAATTGGCCAGAAGCGTTGAATGTGTTGAGGCAAACTAAAAGTTGGGACGAATCACTAAACGAAGTTTTTGAAAACAGCAGGTATGTGTTGTGTCGAAAATCCTAAGTACAGCATCATTCATATTTCTGTTTCAGCTTTCATTTAGCAAGATTGCAGATATACTTCAAAGATATGCAATTCATAACGTCTGAACGAAATGAGTTATACGGATATGTGGACTTTTGGGCGAACATTGGGGGGATTATCGGTTTGTTTACAGGATTTTCGTTTATAACAATATTTGAAATTTTTTATTACCTAAGTTTAAGATTATTTTGTAACGTAAAGTTATTTGGGCGTCGGAATTGGTCTGGTGCGCCAGATTTATTAGAAGAAACTAAAATTGTATCTGAAAGAAATAAAGGCGTTTGAAGTTATAGTTTATTATAGTTAACTCAAAGTTAAGTTAAAATTTCAGTTTAATTTTAAATACAAATTTTAGCCTGAAATCCGTCTTAAGTTCAAATTTTATGCTAAAATTAAATCAAATATACTTGAAACTTACACAATCAATTGAACGTTAAGCTGTGTTGGCCTATTGACGATAAAGTGAAGATATTCAATTAGAATCTCTAAATTTCGTCGTTACCCTCAAATCATCGACTTTAAACTTAATAACTTCAGGTCAAATTTCGAGTTTGATTTCGAAATTAATTTTGAAATCTTATATTCAACTTTAATCTTTGTTACTTAGCTTTCAATACATTAAATTCAATTTGGAATTCCAATTTTAAGATATGAGTTGCACAATTTAAAATGAAATTTCGATCCTTCGATTCCAAACTATCTACGGTACACTCAAAATTCTGACGATAATCTTGAAATTTATTCTCTAAACTCAACTATATTTGAACTTAAATATAAATATATTAAAGTGACAAAATTCAGAAAGGGGTTACTTTACTGCAAAAGCCGTAGAAAATAATAGTTAAATAATTTAGAAATTTCATTTTACCCTTGAAATTTCATCTTTAATCATCAACCGTTAAATTTTAACGACGAGATTAAATAATAGAGATTCTGGAAATTTTATCATATTCATTTGGTTTTTTAATTAAGTATAATTTTCATAAACCTTACACAACTACTAATTAACAGTATATATTTGGTTTAAATTATTATTGGCATTTGCCCCTATAACCCATCAATTGCTCATATACTGTGCAATACTCGTGAGGAGTATAATAAATTCGGCAATTGGAGATAAATATTTCCCAGATCTCTCGAATAGGTGCAAATTTATCGGTTTCTCTTCGCTGATCTCTAGTTTCTTTGTCATCAAAACGTAAACGAGCACATAAAAATTCGAAACGATGGACGGAAATGGTAGTTCTAAAAAGTGATATTCCAATTTTTTTTTGACCAAAGTTCGTCAAGTGATATTTTACTTGAATTCTGAACGCCACTAAGGTACAGCAAGCCAATAGGTGCTCTGATTTCGAAAATATCTGTCTGTTTATGATAAGTCTCTTTTATGGATAAATCTTTACAAAATCTCTCAATTTCCTGATTGGTGTCCACAACTGAATCGAATATATTTTCGCTAAAAAGCAAGTCCCTTGCTTTAGATGGGGTTTCGATTGTCTTGGTAGCTCCTTTGGGACCTGGGAGATGACTAACTAAATTGCGGGACTTACGTCTTCCACATTTTTCAGGTAGATCAGTACTCCACTGATATCAGTTTTTTTTCCTCTAAGGATGGGTAACTTCTTTTTCTTCGATGGAGGCTCTTCTGTTTCTTCCTCGTCACTTTCTTCACTTTGAATGTCTACGTCTGGTTGATATTCTTCAAAATCTTCCTCGTTCTCAGACTCCTCCCCTTGAAACATCCCCGATTCTTGGAAAATTTCCTCGTCGGAAGACTCTAAAATACACTCTTCAACCCTAAACTAAAAATTGTTACGTATTCCTCACACCGGGGTATAGGTTACCCCAAGCAACCTTTGAATGCGCACAGATCAAATGCCGATGGCCAACTGATGCAGATAATAGCACGCTAATGTGGAGGAGCGAACAAGCCTAAATTACATGAGCGGTACTATTTTCCAAATAAAAACCAGTTTTGACATTTGGTGGGGGTATGTTACACCCCGGTGAGAGATCGGAGGGCTAAATTGAAATTTGTAAATTACATATTTCATATTTAAAATTATGTTGATTACTTTAAAATTATTAAATTGACACGATATTTGGATTTTAAAAGCAAATGCGAAGATAATTGTTATCATAGTCTTATTTTATCTATGTTTATATTTTAATAATGTTTAAACAGTCAACCACAACTGTATAACTTCTTATTTGAAACGCTATTTTTTCGTTAGCATATATTCTGATTCTTGAATATTTTCCAAACGTAAAGTTTATATAAATATTTCGTTAATTTTAATCGGATGTTACTATTAAGGATTGCAAAAACTAATAGTCGGCAGTTCCTGCTGTTTCAGTTACTAATATAGAACAAATAAGAAATGCAATTATTTTCGAAACATGTAATTGTTTGCTCTTGAAACAGATATAGGAAGAAAATTAGTTATCGGTAAATATCGAAAACTTGAAACATCTAATTTGACTGATAATTTTAAGGTTCCTAATTCCGGGTGGCCAAAATGTCAGTCAGTATTAAATTTCAACTAGAAGTTATTTTTGCTTATTAATACGTGGCCAATTTTTTAAAATAATTAGTACCCTGCCAGTTTTGTGTACGGTAGACTTCCGAAAGCCTTGTACAAGTATTTTCGTTCAAATAAGATTGATTTACACGCAAAAACTCGATAAATTTGTCTAAAACTATTGCGTTAGTAGTTACGATAATATTAAATCTGGCTCTTAAGCACCGGGCACTACGTGTAAATAACATTTCTCAAAATTGCAAAACATAATGCATGAAATACGCCATTAGAGGCTGTTGGTCAATATTCTTTAGGTGGTATATCTAAAAGAAGTATAGAGCGTGTTGACGTTTCCTCCACGTGTAGCAACATCATCAAAATAGCGTTTTCAAGGTTGGTTGCCACCGTCGCATCAAATTAAAGCCAGTTATTTAATCCGCGCGTGTTTGTTCGTTTCGGCAAGTAGTAGCATAATGAAGTTCTGCGTCTGGACTGATCGAAATCGATCCAGTGCAAGCTAAAAATAGAACAGTGATGTGAAATAAGTCTAAATAATGGATCTTGTTAGTTCTCCAACGGTGGGAGAAAATAGTTCACACCAAGTTGTTCGAAGAAGGAATAATTGTGTTCATTCAGAAAATCATCCAAGTTGCTTTGAAAATGCCACTCAGTATTTTTGCGAATTTTGTGGTAAGACCGGCATGCATGGGTTTAATTTGTTGGGCGAAAGAGGAAGAACAATACCCGAAAGGTAAATATTCTTAAATGTCCTTGGAACATTTTCATTCGCTAAATTTTAGAAGGAATTTGTAGGAAGGGCCGTTTTCGTCAACGATGTGGGAATGTTTACAAAATAAATCATAAATAACTCATAACTCGCTGCTACGGTCTCAAAATCGGTGGTGCTAAAGGATAAATTACTGGGTTCCGAGATCATGTACGCGGTGCACTCGTAAAGTAAAGTAAACAGTCACACCCCGTTTCAGCATACACTGGCAGAGCGTGGAGTACAAGTAACAATTGTTAAGGTCGACCTTACGGGGGGGGGGGCGTATAAAAATTACCGAATTTTTTATTTAACGAAGGTTGCAGCGTTTCTGCATTTCATTTATGCAGTTCCTGGGTAAACAAACAGCGCATGCGATAGAACTCACAGGCAGGTGACATGCAACAAATAATAAAACACAGACCTTTTTTTTCTCATTCATTTATACTACCGCCCCCCCCCCGCAACCGCTTCAGCATTACTTCAGGGGGGTACGGGCGTCCCTTACACACTAACCATTACTGCAGCATGCACCCTAAACTTAACTAACACAAATGCGGTCGCCCCAGCTGAGATTTGAAACCACAGCGGAACAACTACAATTCGCTGTGGCCTCGAGTGGCAACACGTTGCCGCGCTAGACCACCGAGGCCCCTAAAACACAGACTTACTGATCTGTCAATGAATATTGGGCAGTTGTACTCACCGGGGGTACTCCAGTTCCCCGCCCCTAGATTGGGACTTGAACAGGATACGGATGCTCATCTGCCGGCTAGCTACTGTGGTCGCAGTCATTCGTAATCATAGAGTACCTAATTACTACAATCATGCATTTCTTCTGGTGCACCAATCCTCCAGAGCGATCCAGGCTATGGACTAAATCCATAGCCAGTCTCTCTGTTATTCATAGGAGCCGCGTGGGGAGGGGTGCTCCCTCAGCCGCGCGTGCGAAGGGGCGAGTATCATTAGTGTCCACATCGTAAAAGTCAGTAGATGCCATCCTGGCATTGATGTTACATTCACAATAATAATAATAATAATAGTAATAATAATTGGTCGTAGGGGTATTTTCGATGCCACCTCTGCCAACTGACTACCTCCCGAATGATTGCTAGGTAATTAATGATTAACCATGCCACATACATTAGCTACTCGTATAGCTACTTATATTCATTACGCTACTGGTTCCAACAACTACTTACATAAACACACCAATTTTGTACAATAACTATAATAAAGGGTGTTTCAAAATGAGCGCACGATTTGAATTGGACTGCATTTTCTTTTAATCAAGAGTGAACACACAAAACAGTCGGATTTGGGGAGCAGAGAATCCACATGTTGTTCATAAAAAAGCAATGCATCCACAACGAGTCACCGTTTGGTGCGGATTTTGGGCTGGTGGAATGGTTGGGCCATACTTCCTCGAAGATGACGGTGACAGTGAATCGTAAACGTTATCGCAATATTATAACGAAGTTTTTCGTGGCCTGCATTGGTCGGTATGGATTTAGACGAGATGTGATTTCAGCAGGACGAGGCAACCTGTCACACTGCGCGAAAGACTATGCAGTTGTTGCATGAGAGATTTCCTGGTCGTGTATCTAATCCCACGCACTGGCGACCAGAATTGACCACCGAGATCGTGCAATCTAGCGCCGTGCGACTTCTTCCTGTGGGGTTTTGTGAAGCCTTCCGTCTATGTCGACCAACCAACCACAATTCCTGAGCTGAAGGAAGAAATTCGACATGTCATTGGCGAAATTGAAGGGCAAATGTGCCAAACTGTAATCAGCAACTTCTCTAAAAGAGCAAGAGGGTGCCAGCAGAGTCGTGGCGGGCAATTGTTGGATGTTCTCTTCCGCCTATAATCGCTATATATATGCTTCATATTGAAACTAAAATATTTTGCAATTTTCGAGTCAATTCTGTGTTTTATTGAAAAATTAAATCTTGCATTTTGAAACACCTTTTAGGACCCGGCGCTTGTAAGCTACATATAATAACAAGTAGATAATACGAAATCATTCGGGTAAACACGTATAACACTTCATGGGATATAAACCATAACTTCGCCAGCGACGCCACTGTTTATATTAGCCGATATTTCCATTGCAGCTCAGCTTTACATATAAACACATGCGTGGTAACACTAAATCCGCACCTTGCCTCAGCTTAGAGAATAATCGCATCGCATTCAGGTAGCAGGTGCGCAAACTCTGTTAATTAGTTGTACGCCAAAGATATGCGAATTTAGACCTAGCTACCAACTGCACTGCCTTTCGTAGACTGCCGTTGGTGACCATTCTTAACACTCTACTACGTATTGTTTATACCCCACATTCGAACAAACACTTGTCTGCCCGGCCTCTCGTTCTAACCTTTATAATCCTTTCCGACTGCCATTGAGAGCCGACAGAAGCCTACCTATAGTTATGCAAATGTTTATTGGTTGAGTGTATATTTAAGTAATTTTCACACTAGGCAAAAACCACTACCTAACACAGTACATTTTGTAGGAAGAGCCGTTTCTAACCGGAACGAGTTGTGGGAATTATTACAAACTAACAGAAATAAATAACTCTGACAGCTTTAGACATGTAGGTACTGCACTCATAAAGTAAATACACAAACAATCAAGCCCCATTTCAGCACACAATAGCAAAGCATGCAACGCACAAGGAACAATACATTGCTAATATTAGCATTGCAATTTCAACATTTCTACTTACAAGGGGTCGCGTGTTCCTTCGTAGAATCCCACGTAGCATATTGTAGCTCACCTTTGGCACCACGAAACAACAATTTCTGGTAGATCAGCTTTGGGGTGGGGTGACCTTGACAGGGCCGTATTTAGTAGATCTTGATTAATGTACCTAGCCTGTAACGGGTACCGGGGAAACGAACGTTACCACCGATCAGTGGTTTTATGAGCAAAAGAAAGATAAACAAAATATGTGTTGGTGCCACATGCGGCATCTGATAGCTCACCTTTGGTAGCACGACAGAACCTTCTCTAGTAATTCTCGTTCGGAGCAGCATGACCGTGACAAACCAATCTTTAGTAGTTTGATGTACGTAACCTGTAACGGGTACTGGACAACTGAATATTGGGCGTAGCCATGTCATTGTATACACCAAACCACTTCCGCTAGTGGCCCTACTGGCACACTAGGAAATTAGTGAGGGACAAACTTTCCACAAACCATCCTGCAAAATGCAATGCAGAGATCACGAGCTACCACTCTCGGTCAACTACGTCAAGATGGGGTCGAGAGACCACGTGCGATCATCAACACTTCAAGCATTAACCAGATTAGAACAGAACCTGACGAGTGCGCTGAGTCATTGTAAGTTCGTAGGCTCCCAACCATTATTACACAATCATTATCATTACTAACTGTACTACAGCATCAAACGTAAAAACATTATCTACTGCTTTACACAACAGCGTTTGCAGCACGTATGAAAAGCTCATCTACACCACCTTACAGGTAGCAAATGCATAAATCAACACCACTTTGTTGTATTTAACAATTAATTAACACACGTATTGTATGAGAACCCACACTTTGACCTACTGACAGCCCTAAATTTTTCAATCTTACCTAAATGCCTAAATGCATCTGCAACGGGTTCCAGTACTCCAGTACAAAATTTGGCAGTAACTAGAAACATGATTTGGTAAACTCAGCTAGTATTTTAACTACAACGTTTAACAAAATAGTGTTATAAATAAATACAAAATATAAAAAGATTAGTACAAATCACTATTTATTCAACATTTTGTAAATGGTTGTTATTTATCTGTCTACACTGTTTATGTATTTTAGAATCTACTGGATAATTGTAATTGCGGCCGCTACTTACTTCTCTGTTGTACTGGTATACAAAGCCTATAAAGATTGGTTTAATTCTCCTGTGATAGTTACATTTTCTACCTCTCAGCTGGGAGTCTGGGACATACCTTTTCCAGCCCTGACGATCTGCCCACAAACTAACTCCAAAAAAATTCGTTTTAACTACACCGACATTTACATAAGAAAAGAAAATGAAGAAGCACTTACACTGAACGAGTAAGAACAATTTCACCTTATATATGAGTACACCTTAAAATCTTTCAGCAAGCTGTGATTTTTAGGACAAAGGAATTCGAGTATATGGAATTATTATGCGGTGACGGGGAGGATTTGAACGCAACTTCAACAAATACCGATGAAGAGGCAATACGATTTTTGAGAGAGGTGGCTCACACTTTTTATGAATTTCAAGGTTCGAAATTGTTACCTTATCATATCTTTTGCAGGTTGCCCTAGATCTGAAAAGTACGATCGTTAGTGTAAATTGGCGAGGAGATGAGTATAAAGGTGATAATCTCCTGGATCTATTTTCCCCAGTTTTGACGAGTGACGGAGTGTGTTATACTTTCAACAATATGGATTGGTCTGAAATATTTACGGATGTTGTGTAAGTTGAAACCAACTGACTTAGTTCTATATTAAACACCTTCATTGATTTTCTGTAATCCCAACCCAATTGAAAATTATGCACTCAATATCTACAGTTTGAAAGTAAGTACATATTTTAACACGTAATGTAAGATGTATACAGGGCGTGTTTAAATTGTAGTTAAACATTTAAGGGCTTATTATACAGCCAAATATAAGAAAAAAAGTTCCTATAAACATGCGCCTGGCAATGCATCGTTACGCAGATACAGTAATCAAAAGAAGGAGAAATAAAATCACTCGTTTGGTGATAGATCAGGTTTGTTCTAATAGCTTGAAATTTTGTATTTTAATAACAAATATGTAATCAGTTAACAATTAGATACTCTATTATTTGTCGTAAACAATCTATAAGTGTTGACTGAAATTAAGTTGAGGGTAACCCATGATTAGGACGGTTTGTGTTCTTTAACTTTTGCGGGGGCGGGGTACAAATGTGCCCCAGAGATATCTTTTTCAAGCATTGTAGTTAAGCTATTAAACCTAATGAGTTCAAAATTTTATTGTTAATTTTGCAAACAATATGTCTATTTATAGGACAACTGCGTTTTTGCATATCCGCACAATAACAATAACCAACGCTTGGGGTATATTTTTACCCCACGCCGCCATTCAAACCATATCATTTATGGGACCTAAACTTCGTGCAAAAACGACATAAATACATGGTGTCAATGTTTTTGTTGTATTCCATTTGGTTAGCACGTGGGTGAGTTTCTTTGGCACGCTGGTAAAATGGTAGAAGAATATGCAGCACCAAGAAAAGGTAGTCGTTGGCCATGAGCTATTGTTAGGCAACTTCTGGAAATCAGTGGGTTGATTTTTTTATATTATGGCAAACTAAATATTCATAGGCAGTTAAACCTCAAGACTCAAGAAGAAAGTAGGTATAAAAAGGGATCTCTTTTTTACCATTAGTTAAATGGTACAAAAAGAGCGAGGGGATCTTTTCAAGATTGGACCGGGTAATCTCATAGCCCTCATTTAAAATATATTTATTAACATTAGGGGAGTCGTGAGTACAGGAGCACTTTTACACGAATGTATCCTACAGTAAAGTATCTTGGTAAAACTATAAACGGATACATGTGTAGTGTAGTACCAGAATTACTGCATGATGAAATAAAAATTGTCCATAAATTAGATAAGCGAGCTTGGACACTTGTGATCAGAAGATCGAAAAACTATGCAGTTTTGTGCAAAATATACTAATTTCACATTCCTAGAGGGAAAAGGGAAATTATATGTAATCAATGCGCAGATGCTGTTTCAGATTATTACTGTTTTACTGTTCAGTTTTTTTCCTTTGTTAATATTAGCTTGAGTTTGCTTTATTTTAATCATTATAAATAAACAAAAGATAATTCACTAAAAAAGTGTTTTGTATATATTTTGGTATGGGGTACAAACGTACCCCATTCCGTAATACATGTAATTTTTTAAACCCCGGAATCTATAGGTTAATCAAAGAATGATTATTTATAAGCTCACCGCGGTTACATACGACACCATGGCGTAAAATTACTTACCTTACCTGAAACAACATGTGTTAGAGACGCAAAGTGAGCTACCAGAGCAGCTAAAGTTAAATAGTCATTACAGTTTGTGGTGTACGAGGGCAGTCTTTTAGATTTTTTAAAAACTAGGAAAAAAAATGTTTTGGAACAAACTGTTTTATTGCTTTTCAAAATATTCGATTAAAATTTATACACTTTTGCATGCGTTCAAACCAATTCTCAATGTATTATTTCCACTCTGAAGTTGGTATCTCAAAAACTTGGTTTTTGAAGGTTTCAACAGCGTCTTGAAGTGATAAAAATCGCTGTCCACGCATTTTTTGCTTGACATTCGGGAACACAAAGAAGTCGTTAGGCGCTAGATCAGGTGAATACGGGCAATCAGTGGCGGCTCGTGAGTTAAGAAAGAGGGTGGGCACAAGAAAAAACTTACCTATTTTTTGTAGATAAAATCCATTCTCCTATTTTTCATGCTGGAAAAGACGTCTATGACTTTGTTGTCAAAATCCGGGATAGACTGGACGAATTTTTTTTCTATTGATAGGACCGCCAATGCGTTCAGTTGATCTTTTTGCACACAATTAACTTCCATCATTGAAAAAACGCCACTTTCGAATTCAAACGCGCGATTGCGCGAAAACAGCGCTCCAAAGTGCAAATTCAAACATTGACTGCAAACGGGAACAATGTGCTTGGTGCCCTATTCGCCTGGTATATCGCATATAGCGAAGATAACCGATAGGCAACCGAATCTTGCTCTACATAGGTACAAATCAGAGCGTTCCCCGGAACATAGTTTTGAGCGTGTTAGCCGCGCCTTTGATGCGGAAGGAAAATTTGATACCATCGTTAAAATAATGAAATTAAAATAATGCACTGAATTACATGCGAATTTCTTTCTGTGTTTATCTTGGTGGTTGGGTGGGCACGTGCCCTTGTGCCCTTTAGTACAAGCCGCCACTGCGGGCAATGAGACATTATTTCGACGTTTTCATCTTTCGAATAATCAATTGTTTGACATGCTGTGTGAGAGCTGGCATTGTCATGATGAAGAATGATACGAAGTTTTCGGTTGTTTTTCCTGGTTTCATCGATGACTTCTAGCAAATAAATTGTTGTATACCATTCAGCGTTAATTGCTCTTCGATCCTCTAAAGGAATGGTTGCGACATGTCCAGTACAACCGAAGATACAAGCGATCATTTTCTTGGAGTGCTTCGTGAACGAACAACTTTTGTGGGATTCGGTTCATCTTAGAACACCAAACAGTGGATTGTGGCTTAGTTTCCGGATTATACAAATATATCCAAGTTTCGTCATCTGTTACGATGTTGTATATATACGGATTTTAGCAATTCCCCGGTCGTATTTTTTGAGCGTTTCCTTACGCCAATTAACACAAGCCCTTTGTTTTGAGCTTCGGAATCCATCGGGCACAGATCTTTTTCGGAGATAACTATTCAAGCAAAATCGAATGTACCGCAGTCTTCGATATGCCTAAGGATGCCTCTATCTCACTGTAAGTCACATGCCGATCTTCTTTAATCATGTTGCGCGCAGGTGGCTGTTTTTTGGAATATCAACCGATTTTGGCGACCTTCACGAAATTCATCCCTGATGGACGCACGACCATGACAAAATACTGCAAACCAATAGTAAACAGTCTTTTCTGATGGTGCTTCATTACCAAAAGTTGAACGAAAGCCTTCACGTGAAATGTTCATTTTTTCAGAAAATTGCTAAAACAAACTGCTCGGTCCATTTCTAAGCTGCCACTGTTTTCACGTTAACAAATGTCAAATCTTACGAAAATAATAATGACACATCTTAATAGCGCTACCTAGTGGTCGTTTGTAAATATGTACTTAGAAGGCTGCCCTCGTATAAGGGCGTAAAGTTCACTAATTCAAATTTGGAGAGTAATTACTGACGCAGAAACCAAACTTTAGAAGTAATTACAGTTACAGTACAATTACATTTCAAATAAGTCATCACTTATGTTTAAGTTGTTATAATTATTTGGGTACTTATTTTATTTTTTTAAGCAGAAATTATTACAAACCATAGTGTCGTATGTAAAAGTAATTCTGTCACTATCATAATTATAGAAACCGTTATATTATTTAACAGTACTGTAACGTTACGGACTCTTGTGTTGTGTTTATCTTTTATCCGTCGTGATTCGTCGTGATCGCCTTAGGTTCGGATCTAGAGTGGTTGAGCTAAATACGTGAAATAAAACACCAAACAGGTTTAATACTTTTATTAACGTCAATATTAGCTGCATACAGTGCAATTTGACTACCTCCAGTATTCACCTGTTCAGGCTAGTAAATTGCAGGAACCTTAGCCGAGGCAGTGCTACGTGAACTCAAGTATATCGATTTCCCTCGGAAATTCAAACTATTTGCTCAGTAAAACAAAATACTAAAGATGCAGTTATCGGCCGGTGCGCAGGATGATTTTCTGAAGGTGCAAGGTGAATTATTAAGGAACTGGAAGATGCAGCCGAGATACCTCAAAGCACAATCGTCGAGGGATGCCGCAGCTGCCGAGATACCTCAAAGCGCTGCCCGGTGAAAGGTTAAGGGAACTTGACGCTGCAGCCGAGATACCTGAAAGCGCAATCT